>JBBMOL010000156.1:0-231384 GCA_037954665.1 Laguncularia racemosa
TAAACACACAAAAGGGAAAGGTAGCAAAAGATGATTGATAAAAAGGAAAAGAAGGGGACAGAACCAACAATTTGGCATCAAAGGGAAAAGGATGAGAGAACCTACAAGTGATCCTGCTGTGCCACCGCCGTCTCTTCCGTGGCAAAAGAAGGTCCCAATGAAATCTCCTAAACTCATATTTCCTCCATTCTCGTGTCTTTGTCTTAGATAGACAAAAAAGAAAGACATAGATTTTAAGTTAATGACTAATATAAGAAAAGGGAAAAAGAGAAAAGACAAACAGAGAGAGAGAGAGAGAGAGAGAGGTGGTTAATAAGGGTTGGCAAGGCAATGGCATAGCCTATCTTCACTTTTTCTCTTTTTTTGTCATCTTATTCAGACTCCCCTTCCAATCATTATTTCATTTGTTGCATTCTCTCTCCTTCTCTCGGTTAAATTCCCTCTCCCCTTCTCTCATTGGCCAAACACTTCTCATCAATCTCTCTCTCTCCCCTCTCTCTCTTCCAAATCCTCCAGAGATCATCACCCTCCTCAAGAACTTTTGCATCATCATCTTTACTGACAATTAAGGTCTCTCTCCTTCTCTCTCTCCACTCTTATCTGAGGATTGTCATAGGGTCGGCAATAACCAACTCCTGCAGTGACCCGAACCAAATGAAACAGTTGTGCTAAGGGAAATTTGGTGTTAATGCCATGCCATCTTGTCCCAATGTACACAATGGTGCACCATGTATTCTATATTTCTCTTAAAAAATAACGTTTTTTAGGAACATAACTCGGAGTTTTTCAACAAAGTTTTTCAACAAATGCCTGCTATTACTTTTTTTTTCTTTTTTCTTTTTTTTTCAATTTTTGTTACCGTGAGCTATGTAAATTTTTGAAAATTGTTTCTCAACCTCAGTTTTTTAGTTATACTTACACAATTTTAAATTCAAGAAACTGCATGCAGAAAATTGCACCGTGGTACAGGTACACCAACATATAGGGCACCACGAATTCTGTACATAATGAGGGATAGTATTAGTATATGAGGAAAGACTGAAATAGGGTCCCTCCGGTCCCTTTTCCATCTTAGGGAATATTTAAGAATACGAGGAATATGTAGAATAAGAGGGCACAAGTAGATAAATCAACATCACAATCTATTCTGAAATACGTAGTTCATACATGGATGCTCTATAAGTTTTAAATTGATGTAGAAACTGACTGTGTTCTCATGTATTCATTTATTTGTTTTACAGATTGTGCAGATCCCAAAAACCGGGCCAGTCCCCCAAGTTTTTGGATACGAGGCTGGTCCCGGGTCGTATCTTACTTCATTTAGAAGCAACCTCTAAAAATCTAGGACTGGAAACAACCTTAGATGGCTCCGGTTTCCTTGCCTCCCCGGTTTCCGATTCCACCCGACCGATGAGGAACTTGTCGCATACTATCTCAAGAGGGAAAATAAATGGCCGCAAGATTGAACTAGACATCATCCCTGAAGTTGATCTCTACAAGTGTGAACCATGGGATTTACCAGGTAAAAAAATATTTTCCTCATTGATACTTTTAGAGTATTTATATCAACTTTGCATTTCATACGTTATAGTATGATTCTCATTATTGTACTTTTGGTATGCATTTAACTGTATCGTGCTAGGTTTATAGGTTTAAAAGAAAAAAAAATCTTGAGAAGCAAAGAATAAGTAACGTTTTAAAAATATTCTTTATGTTTTCCCTTTTTGAGATATTTTGCATGCACACTGTAAGGTAAATTATCTTATGATCTTTGAAACCAAATAGGGAAAACCCTAACTGTGGTTACTCCAATGCTTTTAAAAGGAATTAAGTTATGTACATAATATTTGCGATCAGTAACAGGCTTAGGAATTGCCAAAAGGGAACAAGTTGCAAATTTTTATAAAAAGAATAAATGTAATTTAATAAATTACTAACGGACACCACACCCACAATAATAAATAATTATATAGATAAATCAATTATGTAATCGAGGCTGGGTTTGCCATTTTTGCAATAACTATATTTATGTGTTCAATTTTTTCAACTTGGTCTGAAAAAAATAAAGGAGCTTAGCAATGTAATCACATTTTCAGAGTGTTTTGAAACAATATCCAAAATATATTAACCTTCTGAATCTATGTTTAATAAAATAAATTAGCCTAGTAGAATAGTTTGGTTTGAAGACTGATATTTTCTTTCAGGCCATGTTAAAATTTTCTTTATTATTTTTAGATTTTTCATCCCGAAAGTAGACTTGTCTTCAAAGCGTGTTATAAGCATTTTGATTTTATATCCTCTATTCCTAGTCAAATATATATATATATAAACCTAAGATATTATATATATCTCAGCAAAACCTTTGCTTAAATTTATATATTTTTACGGTAAAAGTGCGTGTATGTGGCAATAAAGTGCATGGTCCTCCATTTTTTTCGGTTTCTCTAGTGAACATAAAGATTAAAGTCTCGAATTTGAGACCAAGTCAAAAAGCTCGTAGAAAAAGAAAGCTCTGATGCTTGTCTGATACAGATACTAACCTCAAAACTTCCAATGCTTTATATGTACGTAGGCTAAATATATAATCTTTCCTAGCTAGATCTCTCATCTATAGTCTCGCATCAACGATCTTCCCTTTATTTCTTTTCTTGCTGGTGGCTTTAAGCAAATGAATAAAGCGTTTAATTCTCCTTGAGAGTTTCATTATTTAACTCGTGGGAGATGCACACGCATCGGGAATGTAAAAAATAAGATTATATGTAAATTATTATTAGAAAGCATAAAACATAAACAAAACGATGGAGCTAGATCATGGATGAACCATAATTGGAATTTTCAAATTTAAAGTATGGAAAACAATTTTATACTTTTTTTGATATTATAATTATTAAATATTATCATAAATAAATTTAAGATAATACTGTAGTGATCTCTAGTGGTAAGTGATGATTAGCTACTACAGTAGCTATATTACTCGCTACCCTTAAGGTTATTGTGAATATTCAAGCTGCTAAATAGAAAATATAGTTCAACTTTAATAATACTATTATTCTTGTATCCTTGCTCTATATACTATGTTATTGCTTAACTTTCTCTCACAACTTCAGGCACATTTTTCACACATTCTGTAATATTTTTCATGAGCTTAGTATATGAAAATGGTAACTGCACCAAGTTGGATAGTATTAGAGTTTCCGTAAAACCATGATAAATTAATATATTGCTTATGTATGAAGGTAAATCTCTTTTAAACCTAGCAAGGACCTGGAATGGTATTTCTTCAGCCCTAGGGATCGGAAGTACCCTAATGGGTCCAGGACTAACCGTGCAACTAAAGAAGGATACTGGAAGGCCACCGGAAGGATCGAAAGGTGAACTCTCAAACTCGAGCAGTGGGATGAAGAAAAAACCCCAGTTTACTACCGCGGAAGGGCACCACATGGAACACGTACAGATTGGGTCATGCATGAGTATCGGTTGGACGAGAGAGAGTGCGAAACAATTCGGGTTTGCAGGTACTAATCTTACCTTTTAAACGGTTTGTGAAGAATTTAGCTTTCACTAGTAAAGAAGAATCAACGAAAATAAAAGATACTGTGCTTTCTTTGCCTCACGGCGTTTTCCGAGCTTCTTTTAGTATTTATTATACAATTTAACACTTCCAATACTCATATATTATAAAGGATTTTCTGAAAAGATTACAGTTAATAATGATTTTTAGTGGTAGCTATCGATAAAAGGCAATGTATAACAGTTGGAAAACTAACTAATAAAATGGAAAATGTTTACGGAAATCATTTTCCTGAATTTTCTATTAGTATTTCCATCGGTAATTAACACCCCCACCTGCAGTTCGCAGCTATGATCCCATCCGATCACCAATTTCCAATAAAAGTGATTTGTTATTATTATTACGTTCTAAAGTTGTTTGTGAGAATATTTGATAATAGTTAAATTTGAACTATTGCAAATGTTAAAAAAATAAAATAAAAAAAATCAGAAAATGTTTTCCCTTGAAATACTCCCTTCAATATATTGTTTTATGATGTCTGGAATAACTGATTAAAGTGCACCTTGAATTGTTTACTAGGATGCATATGCGCTTTGTCGTGTGTTCAAAAAAACAGCAATTTGCGTAAAATCCGAGGATCGATATGCTACAACTTCCACAAGTCGGAGACCAGAAGAATTGTACTCAGATTTAGTATGTGACGACAGGGAGAGCATGGATTATCCAACTTCACTAAGCACAAGTTCCCAAGGCATGATGAATGAAGCATCATCATTTGGAGACTATGCCCCCCATGACACAAATTGGATGCAACCCATATCACAAGAGCCTTTGAATTTCACTGGAATCCACTTGTGAATCAAGGAACCTTATCCTACCCCCCATCCCGGGTATGTTTAACATGGTTGAGTTTTTTTTTTATATAGAATATACTAACCAGTAATATGAACACTGGATAAAGGGTCCAAAAAGGAATTCTCATACATATACCAAATAGTTTATAGACCGTCTATTTTGCACATTTAGATCTTCAACCCCACTATTTTTTTTTTTTAAATGTCAATCATATATGATTGTCTAAAATGCTTGGTCTATGTAGACTAAGTCTAGGGTGAAATAAAAGAAAGAAAGAAAGAAACACTTTTCCTTATTCCAATATTAATTATGCGTTATTTTACAAAAAGCAAATGAATGAATAGTTGAAAGTTTCTTCATTTGACATCTTTAAAAGTGTCTTGAATATCTTAGTATTTGCTAGAGATCGATTATTACTATAATGTATCTTTTAGGTCTCATACGTAAGTTATACGTGTTGTCCATTATTTGTAGGTTGACATAGCATTGGATTGTGCAAGGTTGCAGCATCGGTTCTCAGTTCCTCCATTAGGGATTGAGGAAGTCCCCAACAAGGCCTCACCAACTTCCAAATGCTACGATCAACACCTACTCATGAAAGTGAAAATAAATCGGACATTTTGCAAGAGATTCTTTCTGTTGCTCAAGTTTCACAAGACCTAATAAACCAGCCCGACAATATGTATTCATCATGGGATGAATACTATGCCCCAATTGATGATTTCACCTTCATGACAGGAAATACAAATCAAAATTATTGGCAATCAAGCGGTATGCCCTCCATGGCATATAATTACAAGTCGGGTGAAGATATGAATATTAGGTCTATAGAGATTGGTGACTTTGATGAAGATTTCAAAACAGAAAGGATGGTTGAGAATTTGAGACGAGTAGGAATGCAAGAAAAGATCTTGAGAAGGTATGTTAATTTAACATTGTTTTTGCTGTTGTTTTATTGCTGTCAGTTCAATTATTGCTATTAGGGATATTTAATTTGACTTTATGTATAAATCGTGCTAAGTAGATCCATAACTCCAAAACGATCTCCGTGGACAAAATTTATGCTGCTACATGTAACGAATATTTTATACAAGCATCATCTAATATTTCTTTCCTCAAACATGGTAATATGTGATTGGAAGTATAAGGTGAAGATATCATTTAGAAACTAAAGAAATTTATCCATGATAGGACTTCTCATACATATCACAACCAATAAAACACTATAGCTATGGGTTTAAGAGTTGAGAAGGTAAGACCATTAGATGGAGGGATCCACAATATTAATACCCTCTATCACATATAGTATAGTATTATATTTATTAATTAACATCCTTCAGTTGTAGGCTATAAATTTGATTGTATCACCTCAAATATACCACTTAAGTAAATATTGCTAAAATGTATCTAGAGGAGTTTGAAATTAGAACCAACCTCTTACTTTGATATTATAATAAATTTTATATCTACAACCATCCAATTTACAAGCTTACCCTATTAGATTTCGTATAATGTTATGTTTATAAATCAAGAGAGTTTAGTTAAGCTAAAATTATTTTCCATAAGTTTATAATGATTCCACAAATCCAATAGTTAAGAGATTTAAAATTCAATCACAATCTATCGTTCACATATATATATATATAAATGTACAAGATTTGAATTAATTTGAGCCTACTCAATATCCTCTGCCAAATTGTTCACTTGCATAAAAAAAAGTTTCAATAGGTCTTACCCACTACATATATGTAACAAATAGTGTATAAATATTAATAGAATTTATGGATATATACTTCATCATATAATATCCTTTTTAGCCATTCGTCTTAATGCATTCATTTCTTTCATCCATCTATTGAAGTCTAGTGGAGTAGAGTTAGTTTGAATTTAGATTTTTGCATTTTCTTTGAAGAACATAAAATTTTTCCCAATTATACTATATTGACCTTATTGTACATTATTACTAGATTCCTCTTAATTCTTAGGTTGACATTTAATTTGATGTAGACTTTTGGAGAAGAAAACCGAATAGTTCCATTGGAGAGTGTGTCAAATTTCCGAAGAAGTGAAGAGCCTGAAAATTATCAAGGTACCATAATAGCACTATTTATTCTTTCAATTTGTTTGTTGAGCTTAAAGTTTCTATCATTGACTAATGAAACCATGCTACATTTCAGGAGACATATCCCAACATGACAACAACAAGCAAATCAATGAAAACGAAGTCGATGATTTGAACATTTGAATTCATTAATGATCATGAGGACCAAAACCCAAGCTTCTTGGCAGAGGCGCGGGAAATTGATCAATATTCTAGTGCACCAAGCTTCGAGGTTGTTGAGGAGACAAAAGTGAACCATGGAATGTTTGTATCAACTCGCCAAGTAGCAGAAACAATTTTTCATCAAGTAGTTCCATCACAAATTGTAAAGGTCCAAAACTTGAACAATATGATGGCACATCATTCTCCATTAGCAAAACTAGACCCCAAAGAGAAAATATGACAAACGAAGTTCGGTTTTCAGTAATTTTGAAGCATTTACTAAGGGGAAAATCAAAGGGCTTGCGAATTTGATGATGCCATGGATCAAATCAGGGAATTCAGCAGCTTGTTTGATTGCACTAGTTTTGATGAGGCTAATCTACATTGACGATGATACAGCAGAGTGCGGCGTGGTAATAGGTAGAGTCTTTTCATCTGGGAAAAATATTGAGGATGTAGGTCGAAAACCTAGTAGTGTGAAGATTGTGAAGAATGCCAAGGAAATCGAAGCAAGTGCACCGAAAGATGTTGTATCGAGCATTGACATAAGGAGGGAGGTGAGTGTCTCTTCCGTTTATTTTAGGAAGAAAATACTCCTCCTAACTATTGCTTTGGCTCTTTCCATCATTGGGGCAAACCAAGTCATAACTGCCATGTAATTTATTTATTAGCTTGTTGCCGTATTTGTTATTTGTTGTAATTGGGGAAGGGTTAAGGTCAGTCTTCCATGGGTCAGGAGATAAGTCTCCACTTCTAACTTCTTTCTGTATTTTTTTTTTCCCTTCTGATCTATTACTTTTACAGTGATGCTAATTTGATACTTGTAGTTAAACTACACACAATTAATGAATTATAATTCTTTGGTAGATTATACCATGTCCTGGAAAATATAGCTTATTAATGATTTTATCTATATTATTAATCCAAAGTATTCTATCTAATTCGACACACGTGGTATATATTTTTCTTTTCAACCATTATTTTCTTATATAGCATGTACCATACTTGTATACAAAGATAAAATTAAACATTAAACTTCCCAAATTTTAATTATACAACGCAATTTGTAAGCACATTTATTTTTTGACACATACATCACATGTGAATTCTATTAAGTGTTTTTGTGAACAAATTAACTTGAACTGGGGCTTGAATACATTAATAAATACAACTAAATATATATATAGACACACACAATGACATGATTTTTTAATTGACCAAGACAAATTGTCTATATAAATCTTTTTTTCATGAAGGATAGGCTTATGCCCATTGCCATTCTTATTAATTTAACATAATGTTTGTGTGGGTGAATTTCAAATTCACCGTAAAGTATATTTGGATTAGAGTTTTTCTTTCAATTAATTATTATTAACTCACAACTCTCCCGGCATGTATTTATAGGTTGGATTGTCACTAATGAAGCTTAACTCTCAGTATAAACACATCACGTTTACACTTTGTCATAATATCAAAGCTTACACTATAAATATTTTTTCTTTATCTTCTATCACCATTTTCTTCATCATCTACTCATCACTCATTATCATTTTTTTTTTTTGTTAGCCTTGTTGCACCCACCTATAATGTTAGTAAAAACTAAACAACAAATCTCTTTACGAAGCCTTATCTTCATCACTATTTTATATTTCTAAGCATAGTGTGTATGATATATGCTTTAAGCTTAGTAGAGGATCTTAATTACAAATAAATACTTTATATTGTTTATTGAGTGGTATACAATAAGTATAGTGTCTTAAATGTAAGAGTTGTGTATCAGATGTGTGCGTACACATTATACGTGGCTAAAGAAAATTTTACATAGGATGATACACAAGGAATGATCAAGAGAAGTAGTGAGAGGAAGTGTAAGCAATCCCAATGAGCTCAAACACAAACTTGACAAGTGGAGTGTGATGAAAAAAGCTATATGTCCTACAATATTCAATGGTTTAAACTTTTAAGGAATGAATCCAACAAATTGACACAATAGCATTTTTGTCAAATTCTTTTTTTGTCCCCTTAAAATGAGAAGAGACTTAAGTATTTATAAAGTTTAGGAAATGACATTATTTGTTGGATTACAATAACAATTGACTATCGAGATGAGTCCCTTTTATATACAGACCTCTTCATGAGTTCTTTATGGATTTAAGCCCATCAAACACACTTGTAGTTCATAAACTCAATAAGAAATGTTGAATCAAATATGTCAATCTACCATGTCACTCCCTCAAACCACTATGACATCAACAATTCGCCACATACCCCACTTAAGTAGAATATGTAAAGTTATGATTGCTAAGTGAGTTTTTAAACTAGTTTTAAGATCTTAAAATTGTTAATTAGATTTTAAAAATATTTAGCAAAATGTTAGATTTTCAAAAAAGTTTAATGGTTTGTTTGTTACGAATACCTGTAATAAAACAAGAAAAATAGTCTAAGTCTTAGAGCTTATAAGGCCCACAAAATACAAGTAAACCAAAACAAGCCATAGAGCCATAGATGGCTCCCAAAATAATTTAGGTATAAAACTAAAACATAGATGCATAATTTAGAAAACGAAACAAAGTCAATCATAATCGTAGATGATGTAATCTAAATCTATAGTCTCATCTAAATACTCCTCCTTGGAGCCACATTCCATCAAAACGTAAAGCAAATTAAAAAAAAAAATCCTCGCTTAAAAAAAAAAAAAGAGTGGAGGGGGGTGTAGGTGATGTGTTGGGTGGGATTAAGGTGGAAGTGAGTCATGAGGGCCTAGTTAACAGTAACACAAACACATACACACATGTTAAACAAGCATATAACTAACGCAGCAGTTAATCACTTCATTCAATCAATTATCTTAATTCAACACCTAACATAGGAGTACTCAAGACTCCAAAGATCACGACAAAGGACAAAGGGTATGATTCCACCACAACAGACATCAAGGGTTAACAAAAGTAGCCAAACTCCATGTCATCGAAAACCAATGTACCTAAGTAGCCTTGTTTAAGCAACCTCGCTAATATGTGGCCCCACTTATCAAAATCCAACTATATCGTATTTACCCGCTAAGACCCATAATTCCAAACGCTCTCAATATACCTTCTCTCCATTCAAAATGCCTTGTTATCAAATGCAATTTCACTTATTAGTTACCCATCGATTCATATATCAATGGCCTAAGTGCCTAACTATCATGTCATTTCGGGATATATGACCATAGCCATAATCCTGATCCAGAGTTTGTTACTTGCTAGCTCAAGTAACCACACATAAGCAACAAGCAATTACTTAGTCGATTGATTATTAGTCAGGTTTAATTTAAATATCCTAACACACAACACGTAAGTTACTACTTACTAAAAAGATCAACGTTTTTTAAATCACAATCTAAGTTCCAACTGAGTTGATTGAGTTGGTTTTATGCATCAAAAGAAAATTATAAGTTAGTTGATTGTCTTAAGTAATTGAATCCTAGTCTGGATTTATTTTAGGCTACTTAAAGCCCATATTAATTACAAGCCCAATTAAGGTTGTCTAGGCTCGATTAGCTTTTAGTTAATTGTAACCCAAACCATTGAAGATTTATTAAAATTGAATCTAATAAGTTATTTAAGTTTTAAGTGTAGTTGGGTTTAAGGCCCAATTAAGGTATTTGGGCCCTTTAAATACAGTAGGCTCAATTATGTTTAGAATTAGGACCATTAGCCCTAATTGATTTAGTTGAGTCAGGTAATAATTACTAATTACAATTTAAGTTAAATTAGATTAATTCTATCTATTTTAAAGCGACCTAGGCCTATTATGTTTACTTAATCTCATTAATTGTGTCCTAAGACCAATTGATTTATTAAATCTCATCGTAATTTCATTTTAGACCTTTAGTTAATTTAAGATCTTCATGGGTTTAAAGCCTGATTAAATTTGACGTGTTTATTGGGGCCCATTTAAGGTATAGGCCCTAAAGTTTAATAAGGCCAAGCATGTTTGGGTCTTAAGCCCTTTAAGCTTCATTGAAATTAGGTAACTCCATTTTATTTCTTAAACCTAAGTCTAATTTTTTTTAATTAGTAAATTCAATTTGGATCTTGAATTGGTTTGAGCTCCAATTGAGTTATTCATTGTCGAGTCTAATTTTGTATTCTCATTCCTAATCCATCTAGATTAGACCATTGCTCATCTAATGTAGATCCTCGACTTGAGTTAGGAATTTCGTTTGATTTTTGGAGTCGCCACCCAACTGTTGTTGGGAAATATTGAATTAAGATTAAAGGAGCGAATTAGTCTTAATTTGGACCATTAGTCATCGTTATTTCCCCTTTTCGTTTTTGAAAAGAGGAAAAGGGAAAACCAGAGTTTCTAAGTCCAGAGGCTAACCTATTAAAACCTTACGGTTACCACCTAATCTCCTAAAATTGTTCCTATTTAGCAATGTGTTTTATTGTGTTTCTGTTACTTTTTATTATGTTTTTGAATTATTTCAAGAAAATGATTTTTTATTTCATTTTATGGGTTAACCCGAAGGGGTGCCTATGTACCTGCTATCCAGGATCAAACAAGCCGTAGTTTGCTTTTCTGAAAACTTTAAGTGTGTTTGTGAATTTTAATTTTGAAATCTCTTTTGCTTTATGTTTTTACTATTTTTTTGGGATTTTCTAAAAAAATCTAAGCCTAAACTTTATCTGATTTTAGAAAATGGTTTTTAGGAAAAAATCAATTTTGGATTTATTTGAGAAAATGATTTTTCTAAGTGATAAAACTCATTTTTTTTCTATTTTTATAATTTTTTGAATTTTTATTATTTTTTATTATTTTTTTATTTTTATAATTTTTTATGATTTTTATGATTTTTTTATCATTTTTCGATTTTTCCTTATTCTTTTCCAATTTTATAATTTTTATGAGTTTTCATGATTTTTTTATAATTTTGTTATTTTTTTTATTTTTTTATATATTATAATTTTTATTAATTTTTCATAATTTTTGTTAAAAATTTTATCCTAAATTATTATCTATCCTATTTTAAAACCTAAAGTTTTATTATTATTTTTCTAATATTTATATTGTTTTTCTACATTTTTATTATTTTTTTATTATTTTTCTACATTATTAAATCCTAAAGAAATCTAATTTTTAACATTTCCTATTTATGGAAATATAAATAAAACATAAATAAATAAATAAATAAATAACAAACAAATTAATAATAAATAACAAAATAATAGATCAAATCGGAATAAAAACAAATAAATAAAGTAAATAAATAAATTTTAAAAAATCGGGAAAATCCGACTCACCTGGATCCGGGTCGGTGCGCGGGTCAGGTCAAATCGGGTCGGGTCGGATCGGTCGGACACAGCGGCGGAGGATGCTCGTTCACGGCGTTCCGGCGGTCTTTGTCACGGGTGAGGTGTCGAATCCTAGCTTCTCGAGGGTGCTGAATCCAATGGTGGCAGTGGTTTTGCTCCCAGAACATCTCCTGGTGGCGGTTTGGCTCCGATCGGCGGCTCGCGGTTTTGGGTTTCCTCCAATGCTATCCGATTTGCTCTCTTTTCTCACTTTCTCTCAATTGTGATTCCTGTCTTGGCTTCCTCCCTTCCTCCTCTATTATAGGCGCTTGAAACCGAGCTGGATAAGCTCGGATTTCCTCCCATCGAAGCTAATCGGATTTTCGGTTAAAAAAACAACTCTGATTTGTGTAAATCCATCGATTTGTTGCGATTTGATTCAAATTGGATGATGTTTATCTCAATTATGTTAAAGATCTGTTGGATTTGTGCAAAAAATCGAATCAAAACGGCCGAAATTCGAATTTTTCCTTCGCCGGCGATCTCGGACCCGAGGTAGGAGATGATCACGCGCCCGACGCGTGCGTTTCCTCCAGCCAATCGGATGCTGCCACGTGTCCTGGATAAGCGAAAAAAAAACTCAAAACGCGGAAACTGCTTCCCCTGCGATTCAAACCTGCGACCAAGCCCTCCTGCGCGCGCCTTAGCCCATGGTCCGGACCAACTGGGCTAGCCCATTTTCCTGATTTTTCTAATTTCGCAAATTGCATATATGCAATGTGATTTTTTTATTTTTTTGTATTTTTTGAAATTTCAAAAATTTGCAAAAAATTATTTACTATTTATTATTGCCATTTCTGAAATCATTTTTCAAAATGATGTGTTTTCCTATTTATTTTTATTTTTTTGAATATTTTATTATTTATGCTAAATTAAAGAAAATTGAAAAAAAAATGGAAAAAATTAAGAATTGATTATTAGTGATTATTATTCATTCCTAGGGAAAAAATGAGGTGTTTACAACTGCCCCTCTTTGTAGTAAAGTTTGAAAAACTTAACTACAAAGACAAGAAATACGCCATTTTTGGCCTCTTAAATAGATAACGCATTGGTTTGGCTGGTTACCTAGCATTTGTTTTGGTAGGAAAATGCTCCAAGAGCTAATAATCCCACGATTTAAGATGGTCCTAACAATTTAGAGTAATGTTCCCTCCCCAAATAGTGCTTTATGGGCTGACTAATTGGCGATAGGAAACACCTCAAGCAATGTGTGGAAGAAATGATGATAGGAAGCGTCTTATCAGACTAGCAACCTTGGAAAGAAAATTTACTTAGGAAGCGCCCTTATGAGCTGGCTACCTATCAACAGAAGCGTCTTGTTAGACTAGCAACTGTTTGGAAGAATATTTCCGAAAAGTGCCCCAAGAGCTGACTAATCGGGAGAATCTAAGAAAGTCCCCCTCATGGGCTAACTAACCTTAAGATAGATTTTTAGGAAAGTGCCCATCTTGGGCTGACTAACCTATGGTAGAGTGTCTCAAAAAGTGCTCTTATGAGCTGACCTTGAGAACGGATTTTTAGGAAAGTGCCCTTCTTATACTGACTAACCTATGGTAGAGTGTCTCAAAAAGTGCCCTTATGAGCTGACCTTGAGAACAGATTTTTAGGAAAGTGCCCATCTTGGGCTGACTAACCTATGATAAAATTGATTGAACTGTCTCAAAAAGTGCCCTTATGAGCTAACCTTAAGAACAGATTTTTAGGAAAGTGTCCATCTTGGGCTGACTAACCTATGGTAGAGTGTCTCAAAAAGTGCCCTTATGAGCTGACCTTGAAAACGGATTTTTAGGAAAGTGCCCATCTTAGGCTGACTAACCTAGGATAGAGTTTATTGAACTGTCTCAAAAAGTGCCCTTATGAGCTGACCTTGAGAACAGATTTTTAGGAAAGTGCCCATCTTGGGCTGACTAACCTATGGTAGAGTGTCTCAAAAAGTGCCCTTATGAGCTAACCTTGAGAATGGATTTTTAGGAAAGTGCCCATCTTAGGCTGACTAACCTATGATAAAATTGATTGAACTGTCTCAAAAAGTTGCCTTATGAGCTGACCTTGAGAACAGATTTTTAGGAAAGTGCCCATCTTGGGCTGACTAACCTATGATAGAGTTGCCTCAAAAAGTGCCCTTATGAGTTGACCTTGAGAACAACTTTTTAGGAAAGTGCCCATCTTGGGCTGACTAACCTATGATAAAATTGATTGAACTGTCTCAAAAAGTGCCCTTATGAGCTGACCTTGAGAACAGATTTTTAGGAAAGTGCCCATCTTGGGCTGACTAACCTATGATAGAGTTGTCTCAAAAAGTGCCCCTATGAGCTGACCTTGAGAACAACTTTTTAGGAAAGTGCCCATCTTAGACTAACTAACCTATGATAAAATTGATTGAACTGTCTCAAAAAATGCCCTTATGAGCTGACCTTGAGAACAGATTTTTAGGAAAGTGCCCATCTTGGGCTGACTGACCTAAGATAAAATTGATATCTCAAAAAGGTGCCCCCTATGGGCTAACCTTAAGAGTTCTAGGGAAGTGCCCCTTTTTGGGTTGACTACCCTATTAAAGGGAATGTTTAGACAAGTGCCTAACTAGGGGCTGACTCATCTTATGCTTCTGAATATGTTTTCTACGGACTAAGCTAAATGATGTGATGCTTTTCATGATAGTTATTATTATTATTTATTTTAATATGCTTGCCAGTTTATCATGGATAGCCACCAAACAAACGAACCTTCGGGTTGGTTTGCTTCTGCTTCATTTCTTCTCATCTTGACACGGGGTTGAAAATTTTGATGTGCTCCCTTTCTTTGTGCACCTGGCTCTTTTGACGGTAATGTTATCCTACTAATGCATTCAGTTCTAATGCTCAAAAGTAGATAGAATTATATCACAAACTATATTAAGATTCATTATCATTTTAGTGTTTATCTTTCATTGGTGAAGTGGTGGGTAATGTGTTTAGGAATATTTGTTGTGATGAGAACTGAATGGGATTGTTGATCATTCAGGGATATTAACTTTGCTTGCAAAAAGTGAAAACTCGACTCAATGAAATTTATATCGAACACTGGCTTTCATAAACATTGGCAAAATTTCAATTCCCTTGCCTAAGGATAGTACATCTTTACAGCATATGTGTTAATGAGGTCTCTCAATTCCGGACCATCCATCTGAGTTAATATCAAAACACCTCCTGACAGAACCTTTTTCACTACATAAGGGCCTTCGTAGTTTGGGGTAAATTTCCCTCTAGAGTCTTGGGCATTTGGGAGAACCTTCCTTAGTACCAGATCCCCCTCTTTGAAGTATCGAGGTCTCATCTTCTTGTTAAATGCTCGGGCCATTCTTTGTTGGTAACACTGGCCATGACATAGTGCGGTAAGCCTTCTTTCATCAATCAGATTCAGCTGATCAAGCCTCTTCCTTACCCAATCTGATCCAGTTAGCTGAGTTTCTGACAAGATTCTGAATGATGGTATTTCAACTTCAACTGGTAGCACTGCTTCTGTACCATATACCAATGAGTAAGGGGTAGCTCTCGTAGATGTTTTTATTGAAGTCCTATAAGCCATGAGAGCAAACGGTAACATTTCATGCCAATCTTTGTAAGTTGTTGTCATTTTCTCGATGATCTTCTTGATATTTTTATTAGCTTCTTCTACTGCCCCGTTCATTTGAGGTCGGTAGGGAGTTGAATTTCTGTGGTTTATGTGGAATTGTTGACATAAACCTGTCATCGATTTGTTGTTGAAATTAGTACCGTTGTCGGTGATGATGGACTCAGGAACTCCATATCGGGCTATTATGTCCCTTTTTAAGAAGCGAATTATTACCCCCTTTGTAACATTGGTATATGATGACGCTTCTACCCATTTGGTGAAATAATCAATCACTACTAGTATGAATCTGTGGCCGTTAGATGCTATCGGAGTGATCGGGCCTATTATGTCGATTCCCCACATGGAGAAAGGCCATGGTGCTGATAACAAGTGTAGCTCGTTGGGCGGAGCATTTATCCGGTTTGCGTAGACTTGACACAGATAACAGTGCTTGACATATTTTGTGCAATCTGATTCCATGGTCAACCAATAATATCCTAACCTCATGATTTTTCAGGCTAACATGTAGCCATTCATATGGGGTCCACATACTCCCTCATGTACTTCCTTCATTAGTTCGCATGCTTCATTTTTGTCCACACATCTCAACAAGGTGGTATCAGATAATCTCTTGTAAAGTATAGACCCACTTAATAGGAAATGGCTTGCTAACCTTCTGAGTGTTCTTTGGTCGTTCTTGCTAGCCATTTCAGGGTATTTACTATCTTGGAGGAAAGTCTTGATTTCGTGATACCAGGGCTTGTCATCTTGTACTTTTTCAATGGTTAAACAGTAGGCGGGCCGACTTTCGATGTCTATTTTCATCGGTTGAACTTCGGCCCCCCCTGTTATCTGGATCATAGATGCTAGTGTGGCTAGTGCATCTGCAAACTGATTCTGAGTTCTCGGGATGTATGTGAAAGTGATTGCCTTGAATTCTTCAATTAGCTCTGTCAAGTGTTGATGATACGGTACCAATTTGAGGTCTTTAGTCTTGTATTCCCCTCTTGTTTGTAGTATGATAAGCAACAAATCTCCATATACTTCTAATTCGCGGATTTCCATTTGACAGGCCATTTTGAGGCCAAGAATACATGCTTCATATTTTGCGATATTATTGGTATAGGGAAATGCAAGTCTCGTCGCTGCAGGGAATTATGTGCCATCTGGGGATATCAATACTGCCCCAACCCCACAACCGAATACATTGGCGGCTCCATCGAAAAACAGTTTCCATTTTGGGTTCTGCTCTATCCCAAAGTCTTCTACCGGTATATCTTCCACTGTTAATATATTTTCGTCCGGGAATTGGGCTTATAGTTCTTGGGAATCTGTCTCGATCGGGTGTTCTGCTAATTGGTCGGCTAAGGCTTGCCCTTTCATCGAGTTTTAATTTATGTATGTGATGTCGAACTCGGATAGGAGCATTTGCCACTTAGAGATTCTACCTATCAAAGCCGGTTTCTCTGCCAAGTATTTCAAGGGATCATGTCTTGTCAGCAGCTCAATATGGTAGTAAAGGGTGTATTGCCTTAGTCGATGCATGACCCAAATTAAAGCACAACACGTCTTCTGCACCTCTGAGTACCTCTGTTCCCCATCTGTGAACTTCTTGCTCAGATAATATATGGAACGCTCTCTTCCCTCGTCATCTTTCTGCCCCAGTACACATCCCATGGATTCAGGGAGTATAGTAAAGTATAAGAATAAGGGTTTTCCTTGCTTCGGGACTATCAAGACCGGAGGTTTTATAAGATAGTCTTTGATTGTCTTGAATTCCTCTTCGCATTCGTCATCCCATTCTATTGTGGCGTTCTTCTTCAACAGACGGAATAATGGTCGGCATTTGTCGGTGAGCTGTGAGATAAAACGAGCTATATAATTTAATCTTCCCAACAAGCTTCTCACTTCTTTAACGGAGCGTGAGGAAGGTAACTCTAATATAGACTTTACCTTATCAGGGTCAATTTTAATCCCTTCTTGGCTTATGACAAACCCTAATAATTTCCCCGTTGTGACCCCGAAAGTGCATTTCTCTAACTTTAACTTGAGCTGAAATTTTCTCAGTCGTTTAAACAATTTCCTCGAGATATCCATATGGCTCTCTCCTTCTTTGGATTTAGCTATCATGTCGTCGACATATACTTCAACCTCTCGATGCATCATGTCGTGAAGTATTGTGACCATGGCTCTCTGATACGTTGCCCCGGCGTTTTTCAAACCGAAGGGCATGACTTTGTAACAGAAAGTTCCCCACGTTGTGATGAAAGTTGTTTTGGTTTTATCTTCTTCAGCCATTTTTATTTGATTATATCCTGAGAAACCGTCCATGAATGAGAAGAGATGGTTTCCCGCAGTGTTGTCTACTAGAACATCAATGTGAGGTAGGGGGAAGTTATCCTTTGGCGTAGCTTGGTTTAAGTCCCGGAAGTCTACGCATACGCGTACTTTTCCATTCTTTTTCATAACGTGGACTATATTTGCTACTCATTCTGGGTAGTCGGATACTTCAATGAACCCTACTTCTAGCAGTTTCTTAACTTCTTCCTTAATCTTTAACAAGATGTCAGGCCTAAATCTTCTCAGTTTTTGTTTTTTAGGTTTGACATCTTCCCTTGTGGGAAGCCTATGAACCACTATCGATTGGTCTAGCCCTGGCATGTCACCATATGACCAGGCAAACACATCCGTATATTCCGTTAATAGCTCGGTTATCTCACATTTTTGCTCGGCACTCAAACTGGTCCTGATTTTGAGGTTCTTAAGGTTTTCCATGCTTCCTAGATTTACTGTCTCCACAGGCTCGTCGATCGAAATTCCGCTTTGTTCATGTTTTTGCCAATTTTCTTGTATTATTTCGTGGTCTAGGATATCGCCTTCAACAACTGACCCAGCAGCGTTGGAAACGATATCAGCGTTTTTACTTTCTACCTGCGCGAAATATCCCTGATGTTCGATGGTAGGAGATCTGAATAACATAAAAGTGAAAGCATATATATAAGACGAAAACAAATTGTAATTGAATTTGATAAAGAGTCTCAATAAAATTTGCTTAATAATTTTTCTCTACTTTCGAGCTAACCTAGCGCTACTGATAGGATAACAAAACCAATTGTTCAGAGCTAGATGCTGGTTGGACATGCGGGGGATTGACTTCCCTTTGCTATCGTCCTCTTCGTTTATCTGAAGCTCTTAAATGATGTTTGCCTTTCGGAAAGATTGTTGGAGAGGTGGGATGCACATCTGGGTGTCAATCGGCTTCCCCTTCATTCTGCCTTTGACACCTCTTGCTTGCGCTTCTTCTGCGGCCGTAGGAATGTACCCCAGTCCAAACGTCTCGTGCTGCCCCTCTTTAAACTGATGGCCCTCCTTGCTGGTCACCATGTTCACTTCATTGAAAATCTGCAGCCCTAGGTCTTCTGAACCTTCTTCCCCAATATAAGGTATGGCAATCTCTTTATATATGGCGTAATCCTGTTCGCCCAATATTGTGACTATCTGCTCGCTTGCAATGAACTTGACCCTTTGGTGGAGACTAGAGGGGATGGCTCCAGCAGCATGTATCCAAAGTCGTCCCAAAAGCAAGTTGAAAGACCTTGGGATGTCGAGGACCTGGAAAGCGATGTGGAATACTTGTGGACTAATTTCTACTGGTAGGTTCACTTCCCCCACTATGTCTCTTTTTTATCCGTCAAAAGCTCTGACCACCGTGGAGCTAGGTTTTATGTTGCTTGGATCGACCCCCAACAAGTCGAGCGTTGCCAATGGGCAAACGTTGAGGGATGATCCGTTGTCGATGAGTACCCGGGAGACAATGGTGTCATTGCACCTGACCACTATGAATAATGGTTTGGTATGTTGGTCTCCCTCCTTTCCTAGCTCTTCCGGAGAGAAAGATATCTGGTCCATTGTAAAGATGGAGTCCACCACGTGACCTATTTTGTCTGTAGCGATGCCCTCTAGGACCTGAATCTATTTTAGCACTTTAAAGAGTGCTTCCCTGTGGGGCTCGGATGTTGTGAGAAGGCCCATGAGTGATATCTATGCTGGAACTTTATTTAATTGTTCCATGATCTTGTATTCACTCGCCTTGACCATCTTTGTAAATGCAGTGAGTCCCCCTTCCTCTTCTTCTCCTTTCTCCACATTAGGTTCTTCAGTCGGGCCTTTATACTTTGGATCGTATAATCTCCCAAAGCGGGTGATGCCTCCCACCATAGGAGGCCGCTCTTGTTCGAGGGCCCGATAGTTAAACGGTGCAGCCTTGTAATTCTTTGCCGCTATCGGGACATTGAATACATATCTTTTTCTTGGGATTTGTACCTCAGCTGATTGTCCCTCGTAGCACTGTATAACCCTGGGCTTCTGATGAGAGTTGATCATGTTGATAGTCTTCCCCTCTTCCTTTGACGGGTTATCTTCTTTCTCAAATTCTGGTCCCCATCCACTAAGCGGCCCCTGCTCAGTCGGGGTATAAGAATAGTTTACCAAATACTGAAATCTCCCGTGTGATTCTCCCAAAGTGCCGACCGTTGGGTCTCCGGCTAACCACCTATTTTTAATGTGTGCCTTTGATGCTTCTTCTGGAGCTTGATGGGATTGCTTCTTCTACTGCTCCGTCGTATTCTGCTTAGGGGCTTCTTTGGGAATCGACTCCTCAGATATGATCATATTAATGGTGGGCTTGTGATTGGGCCGTGGATTGGTGTTGACATTGGGTGCTGGGGCGTTCACAAAATCCAGCTGTATGATTTCTGCATCAATTAAGTCTTGGATTTTGTGCCGGAGCCTCCAGCACCTATCTGTAGAATGCCCCTCTTGTCCCATATGGTAGTCACACTTGAGGCTTGAGTCGAAATTCTTTGGCCTGTACCGGTCATTGGGGAGCTCGAAACTAATCAAGTTGTCTGCCCTCAACCGAGCGAAGACCTGACTAAGCGGTATGGGGATTGGAGTGAACTGCCTTGGGGCCCTGGCGGCCTAGGCGTGACCTGTCATGGGTTGTTGGGCTGGGGTACTCGTGGTCTGGAATGTCACACGAGTCCCTGATTTTTCTACCTTACCAGAGTGGATCGTGCTAACAGTAGACTCTTTAGCTCTGTTTCCTCCTAAAGGCCTTTGTGTCGGTGTGACCCTAGGAAGATCCATTATTTGGAGTCTGCCGGTGGTGATGGCATTCTCAATCCTGCATCCCGCAGCCACTACCTCTGCAAAACTGGATGAGGTCTGGCCTACCAGGTGTGAAAAGTAGGTCTTGTCTAGGGTATTGACAAATATGGATGTCAATTCCTTCTCAGATATCGGCATTGCTACCCTGGCGGCCTAGGCTCTCCAACGCTGAGCATACTCCTTAAATGGCTCAGCATGCCTTTTTTGGAGACTCCCCAGGTCGATTACAGATGGGGCGACTTCGATATTGAACTTATATTGGTCATAAAACGCCCGGGCTAGCTTCTCTTAGGTGTTGACAATGTTGAAGTCCAGGTGGGCATACCAGACCAATGCAGGGCCTGTGAGGCTGTCTTAGAATGTCTAGAGCATGAGCCAGTCGTATTGAGCATACTTGCTCATTTTCCGGGCATATAGCCTGGTATGCATTTTGGGGCAGCCGGTCCCATCATACTTTTCGAACTCTAGGGTCTTAAACTTCTCAGGGTATACCTCTTCCTTGTATGCTGGCAGATCGGTGATTCCGGCTTGTTCAAAACCATCAGGGCCCTCAATCGTTTTCATCTTGTCATGGAGCTGCTGGAAGAGTCGCTTCTCCATCTCCTTCTGCCTCTCTTCCATTTCCCTTTTCAGGTCATCGGAGGTCGGCCCCTGGTTGACCTTCGGCTCATATTCGAAGGTCGGGTTAAGGTGGGAATTGATCTCTTCATATTCTGGAGGCTGTCCCTCCACTGCCTTCCCCTTTCTGGCTCCTGAATACTCTTCCTGGGTTGGCTGAGTGTTGCGCAGGAGGCCGATGCTTTCAGTTAAGAGGTGAACCTGGGCAGCCAATTGTTGGACCGTATGTTCTAAGGACATGATCCTGGAGTCCGAGGCAGCTTCAGCGTTGGTGTTGTTGCGGTTGTCGCTGCTGTTGGCCATTTTTGTTCTTGAACATGTGAGAATTGGACTTCTGAGAGGGTTCGGTTGCTTGGGAGCTATCTTGATACCTGGGCGCGCATTTTGTTTTTTATTTTAGTGTGATGTATGCAAAATGATATGCATGTATCACGCGGATGCTAAAAATAAAAGGGTTGACAATTGATTGACAATGTAATATTGAAACTTCACTTTTATTAATATTGAAAATTTTGGAGTTCGATAATCAAAATAAAAGATTACAAATAATGATCTATTTCCTAGCTCTTTTAGTCTTCTATTGTGGAGGCTCAGACTTCCCATTGATGACAGCTTCTAATTCTTTGACTTTGGCTTGGGTCTTCTCCAATTGTGCTTCCAAGGCTTTGTTCCTTTAGTCGGATTCTTTGAAACGTCCCTTCCAGATGTCTTTCTTATGATCTGCAGCTTCAAAGTATACCTCCATTCGGGCCTTGACCTGTTCTAGGTATACTTCTGTCTCTGGATTGATCTTGTCTGGTCTTGGTTGGGTGACGTCTGGAACCCGGTATGCTCTTTCCCCTGTCTAGTATAGCTGGCGGATTACAAACTCTCTGGTAGCTCGGTGTTTTCCCACTTCGCCATCTAACTCCCCGAGGTCCACATTCGAGCTTTCAATTCTGGCTTCCCAAAGTGCTTTGACCTCTGCCAGCTTAGCAAACTTCTCGGCTACCAACAGGTTCGGATTTTGGTACTCAAAGGTGACTGCTTCCAGCGAGGGCCGATAAACTATATCTTAGATGGTACCAAACTGGCGAACCACTGAGTTGGGGTGATATCCAATACATCCGCTGATTCCGATTAAAGGTACTGCTTGGAAGTTACTACAGGTCAAGATGATTTTGTCACAGCAGCTCCACCTGGCTGTCCACAGAATATCCTCGGCACTGAAACTTCTAAGTACCTCTACCCAACTGTGGCTGGTAAGGTCGTCAGGTAGCTTCACCTTTTATATACATGAGTCTACGAGGTCCACCTGCTGAGCTAAGGTTTTTCGGACCATGTTCAGCTCGAAGCACTTAAGGTGGCTTACAAACCATATCAGCAGAAGGTTGAGGCTTGAGCGAAGGATCCCATGGCCTTTCTTCTTGAGGAAATTCAAGTTCCGGATCTATTCAGCCAGTAGAGCCAGGATGTAAGATCTTCCCTCCAGAAATTGGGTCACCAGCTCTACAACCCGGTAGTGAATATAGAAGGTCCCGGTGGGGAATAGTATGGTGGTGAAGGCTGTCAAGATGAAAGCGTTCACCCTTCTCTATCTGTAAGTTTTGGGGTCCCCATACAGTATGTCCTTCCTATCCCCATTGTCCTCTCGGGTGATGAACCAGGCTTCTAAATCATCCATACGTATGCAATATCCATTACAGTCTGCCAGGGCTTTGTTGACTGTTGTCTTATGGATGCCTAATAATCTGCTGAAGGTATCGACTGGCCCGGCCTCAAGGTCCGGTGCGTAGATTTGATCAGTCAGTGCTGGAGCCTATAGCAACTAGGTGTACTCCTCCAAGGTAGGGGTGATCTCATGCGGCCTGATAAAGAAAGTAACGGGCTCGATTTCCCATAATTGGAGCATGGCCCGGACTAAAGGCAAATTCACCTCTATCTTTGTCAGTGAGAGGATGGAGCCGATCTTTTGTTGGATGAAGGCCTATTCCTCTGGGTTGTACAAGGTAAACCAATGGTCAAGTACCAACTTTGGGTCTAAAGGTTTATACACCCGAATTTCTTTGCGGAGGAGGCGGTCGACTGCGGTGCTAGCCATCTATTACAATAAGAAATTGCCTAATCACAAACAGAACTAGGAAAACATTACAGGGAAATAACTTTGAACTCCAAAATAAAACAACAAACCATTACATTGTCATCAATTGTCAACCCTTATGATGCTATGTATGCAAGTAGGTTAGTTCTAATTAGTCACCAAGCTCTATGGCCTCCCGCATTCTCGGAGAAATGGATCTCAGGCCATATCGAAGCATTGGGTGGGGTAGCCTAATCGGTCCCGAACGGTGATCAACTCACTTCGCCCGAAACCTACACAATGGCTCCCTGACTTAGGTTTCTAGGACGGTCCGGGTTCGACCGCATCTATTCACACAAACTTATGCATGCAAACCCCACAGTAAAGAAAACTAAAATCTAACTAATCCCTGAAAAGTTAGTAACAGAATAATAATTGAAACTTAAAAAGGAACAACTTGAGGAGATTCAGGTGGCTAGCCTCCTAGAATGGGTCCCCAGTGGAGTTGCCATCCTGTCGAGTCTAATTTTTGCATTCCCATTCCTAATCCGATCTAGACTAGACCCTATGCTCATCTAATGTAGATCCTCGACTTGAGTTAGGAATTTCGTTTGATTTTTTGAGTCGCCACCCAACTGTTGTTGGGAAATATTGAATTAAGACTAAAGGAGCGGATTAGTCTTAATTTGGACCACTAATCGTTGTTATTTCCCCTTCTCGTTTTTGAAAAGAGGAAAAGGGAAAACCAGAGTTTCTAAGTCCGGATGCTAACCTATTAAAACCTTACGGTTATCACCTAATCTCCTAAAATTGTTCCTATTTAGCAATGTGTTTTATTGTGTTTCTATTACTTTTTATTATGTTTTTGAATTATTTCAAAAAAATGATTTTTTATTTCATTTTATGGGTTAACCCGAATGGATGCCTACGTACCTGCTATCCAGGATCAAACAAGCCGTAGTTCGCTTTTCTGAAAACTTTAAGTGTGTTTGTGAATTTTAATTTTCAAATCTCTTTTGCTTTATGTTTTTACTATTTTTTTTTATTTTCTAAAAAAATCTAAGCCTAAACTTTTATCTGATTTTTTTAAATGGTTTTTAGGAAAAACATCAATTTTGGATTTATTTGAGAAAATGATTTTTCTAAGTGATAAAACTCATTTTTTTTCTATTTTTATAATTTTTGAATTTTTATTAATTTTTGTTATTTTTGTGATTTTTATATTTTTTTTATGATTTTTATGATTTTTTTATCATTTTTCGATTTTTCCTTATTCTTTTCCAATTTTTATAATTTTTATGAGTTTTCATGATTTTTTTATAATTTTGTTATTTATTTATTTTTTATATTATAATTTTTATTAATTTTTCATAATTTTTGTTAAAACTTTTATCCTAAATTATTATCTATCCTATTTTAAAACCTAAAGTTTTATTATTATTTTTCTAATATTTATATTGTTTTTCTAAATTTTATTATTTTTTTATTATTTTTCTACATTATTAAATCCTAAAGAAATCTAATTTCTAACATTTTCCTATTTATGGAAATATAAATAAAACAAAAATAAATAAATAAATAACAAACAAATTAATAATAAATAACAAAATAATAGATCAAATCGGAATAAAAATAAATAAATAAAGTAAATAAATAAATTAAAAAAATCGGGAAAATCCGACTCACCTGGATCCAGGTCGGGTCGAATCGGGTCGAGTCGGATTGATCGGACACAGCGGCGGAGGATGCTCGTTCACGGCGTTCTGGCGGCCTTTTGTCACGGGTGAGGTGTCGAATCCTAGCTTCTCGAGAGTGCTGAATCCAATGGTGGCGGTGGTTTGCTCCCAGAACATCTCCTGGTGGTGATTTGGCTTCGATCGGCGGTTCGCGGTTTTGGGTTTCCTCCAATGCTCTCTGATTTGCTCTCTTTTCTCACTTTCTCTCAATTATGATTCCTGTCTTGGCTTCCTCCCTTCCTCCTCTATTTATAGGCGCTTGAAACCGAGCTGGATAAGCTCGAATTTCCTCCAATCGAAGCTAATCGGATTTTCGGTTAAAAAAACAACTCCGATTTGTGTAAATCCATCGATTTGTTGCGATTCGATTCCAATTGGATGATGTTTATCTCAATTTTGTTGAAGATCTGTTGGATTTGTGCAAAAAATCGAATCGAAACGGCCGAAATTCGAATTTTTCCTTCGCCGGCGATCTCGGACCTGAGGTAAGAGATGATCACGCGCCCGGCGCGTACGTTTCCTCCAGCCAATCAGATGTTGCCACGTGTCCTGGATAAGCAAAAGAAACTCAAAACACGGAAACTGCTTCCCCCGCGATTCAAACCTGCGACCGAGCCCTCCTGCGCGCGCCTTAGCCCATGGTCCGGATTAGTTGGGCTAGCCCATTTTCCTGATTTTTCTAATTTCGCAAATTGCATATATGCAATGCGATTTTTTTTTATTTTTTTGTATTTTTTGAAATTTCAAAAATTTGCAAAAATTATTTACTATTTATTATTGCCATTTCTGAAATCATTTTTCAAAATTGATGTGTTTTCCTATTTATTTTTATTTTTTAAAATATTTTTATTATTTATGCTAAATTAAAGAAAATTGGAAAAAATTAAGAATTGATTATTAGTGATTATTATTCATTCCTAGGGCAAAAATGGGGTGTTTACATTCATCATGTTAAGACCTATTTAAGATATAATCCTTAGGAAGAAAATAGGCCCAATTACATTTTAAATTTGGATCTTAAGCTCATTTAAATTTTTAAGTCCACATTATTGTGTCAATTTTTTTTTATTTCCACCCAATTAAAATGGTTTAGTTAATTAAGTTCATTTAAGCAAATTGTGTTTAATTACATAACCCACCTAAGGGAGGGTAAGAAGGTGATCCTTAGGCTTATTTTGGTTAGGCCAACTTGGGGTTGGGTTAGCTTTAACTCAATTTAATTAAACCATTGCCTAACTTAATCTTAATTCATCATAAATTAAGATATTAACTTTAAAATGTCATAACTTACTTAATTTAAGTACAAGTTAGGTAAAACCAAAGCCATTTGTCTTCTTATCACTTCCACTACCAATTTTATCAAAAAAAGAACCTGATTTTACTTAATTTAAAGCTCTTAAACTATCAAACCAATTTTAATTATAAATTTTCAACTTTATGAGCTTATAATTTATTTAATTTAAGTCCAAATCACTTCAAACTAAAACTCATTCATTCCTATCCCTTCCTTATGTCTAATACATCATTTATTTTTTTTATTTTCATTCTCAAAATACCATCAAAATAGATTGAATGGAATAGAACACACTCCAATTAAAATTTAATCCATTTCATTAGTTCAATTTCAACGCATCATCACTTCTAAATCTCATTTTATTTCCAATCCAACTTCTATTCATAATAAAACCATAATTCTACCACATTTACCTGAAATAAATATAATTTATCATATTTTTTTCATAATTAAATGTATACCAAAATCATGCAAGAAATTTCACATTTCAAGTTCTTATTATCTTCCAAATCAACTTAATCCATCCCTAAACTTCACCAAACTTAATATTTATCAAGTAACTTCAATTTTCATCAAATATAACACTTTAAGAATATAGCAACTTACTAGAAATTTATAAATTAACAACTAAATCAACTCATTTATTCACTAATTTAATCAAATTACCAAATTCTAACCTTCCACATGCCATATCAAAATCACTCCATACATCACATTTTCATACACCAATCATTAATTTATCATCACCTAATGTTCAAATCAAATTTAGAAAGAAAATTTAAGCCTCAATTCTATCTTCATAGTGGCAATTGCAACTACATCTAACAACCCACTACATATCTTCAATCACCATGCATCAACCTTCATTTCTATCATTCAATCAAACACCCAACATCACATATAGTACATTATATCCTAAATCAACTCTTAAATCATCAAATAACATTCAAGAACACTCAATATAAGTAGTGGTCACTAATGGGTTTTACAATATACCATCAATGTTCAAGCGATCATCAAATCTTTATATACTATTACTTATAACTATTCTAAATCAACTTAAACAAGATTTTGAACTTACCTTAGTAGAGATCCAAGAACTACCCAAATTCTTTCCAAACCATGCCTACCCACTTCCAAAATGATATTTTTACCAAACTTTTAATTGATTTTCTTCACAATAAACATCATACACTACTTAGACCTATAATATACAAACTAAAATTCACTTTAATCAAGTCATTTTCTTACTTACCCACACACCCAAATCACATGTAAGATGTCCTCTCTTAACTTGAAATCCCACTTAGTTCTTGACCTAAAACTTACAAGAAACAATTAAATATGTATAAGGTTTAATGAGTATTAAGAGGTTTTAAGGAGTAGAATAGGTTTAATTGGCTTTTGAGAGTATTTATCTTAAAGAGTTTTCTAGAAAAATGAAATGCAAGCTACTTTTTTTTATCCTAAAATGGGTTTTTATAGTAGGATTAGTAAGGTTTTAAAGGTAAAGGTAAATGAGTCCACAAAAGTAGTAGGTTGTAACTCAAGGTGACATGTGTCTTCTCAAGCTAACCTATTCTATATTATTTTTCCCTTAAGTTTTCCCCCACTTACTTTAGCTGCAAAATAGTGTTTCGTCATTATTAAAATACCCTTGGAATTTATTTTAATTAGTTTCTCCTCCATAAGATAAATCTAGGGGTATTTAGGTCATTTTACCCAATTAATTTTTTAATAAAATTTTTTTCTTTTCCAATTATCTCCAAACATTTTGTAATTGATTTCATTCACCTAATTATGATCTTGGGGTTATAGGTAAAGTCTAAGAAATTTCAGGTTTAAATTCGATAAAACCGTCTTTAACGAAAAAATGGGTCATTTTTTTATAAATTGTCTCCAAATTTTAAGAGATCACTCTCAATAATATAAAATAACTCCAAATGACTTCAATTTAAGTTTTTTAGTAATTTTTGCCAACTTCAAAGTCTCTAGATTGAGTCTAAAGGCAAAATGGTCATTTTGCAAAATTGACCTCAAAACTTAATTTTCCCTTTTCTAATTGACTCCAAATAACTCCTTAATGATTTTACTCACTTAATTAGTCTTTGAATTTATTTAAGATCACTAGGCTATTTTGAAACTGTTTTTTGATAAATCTAGTTTATGGCATAAAGGTCATTTTGGAAAATTTTGGTCCTAAATTTTGTAAATCCTCTTTTAATTGACTCCAAAATTCCATTCTTAAGCCCATTGACCTTATTTAGAAATTTGGAGACACAATGGACCCTACTCAAAACCTACCATACCAAATATCCCTTGATCATCTCAATTTTCATTGGCTAGACACTCTAAACCCTATCACTTTAGTTCAATGAGTCAAGTTCATTTAATTATTGAGTTCAAAACCCAAAATCAAATTTAATCCTCTAAAATAATTTTGAATTTCAGTATTTTATCAACTATAATTAGTATAACTAACACACAATTGAGAGATATATTTATATTTTAGATTGCCATTAATGAAAACTAATTCTCATTATACACACACACACACATATAAACTCTCTTGCTTACATTTGGTCACATTGTTAGCATACCATGCAATAGAATCTCACCAAATATCACTAGAAGAAGTTTTTAATCATGATCATTCTTGAATCCACAATTTCTAAATCAATCTGGTTCAACTTAGTTAAATTTGTTGAACTAGTGACTAAAACCACAAATAAACGAAAGGGAATTATGCACAAACTACTATGGCAAACAGATTGTTGGAAATAGTTTATTTGCTCGTAAGAAGTGGTTAGTTTTCTAAGATGAGAAATTATGATTTCCTTTTGACCAAAATGAGAAATCATTATATTATGATTGTATTTAGGTCTTAGTAATTGGTTTTTTCATGCAAAAATAATTAAATTACAATTAGGGTAGGCTTAGTAATGTAACTATAACTATGAAAATTACTGCTTTATGGACCTTATCACATACTTTGAAAACTGTTAAGGAGGTGAAAGATCCAAATTTATACAACTATCCTAAGGGCTATTTTAAGCTTTAAAGCTAAAATACCCGAGTGAGTAGGAATTTCATTATATACTGTTATTGCATATGATATTGATATCCATATGGATTTGATTATTGATTTTGTTAACCCATTGAATTTATTTACCTACCCTGAAAATGTATATATGTATTATGTATATATACGTCATGTCCATATGTGTGATTATAAGTAACTCTATTTACCCATTGGGATGAGGAGGATGTGGCTGTTGTGTATTATACCATGTAGTAAGATATATCGTGTGATTATGGAAATATTGCTACTATATGTGTGTTGTGGTGTGGAAGTCTTATGTGGCGTGTGGGACATGTGTGTTGTTGTGTATGTGTGTGTGCTAGTGTGGGGGAATGGGCGCATGTGTTTGCAAGAGGGTTGTGTGTGTATGTGCGTGAGTGTCTGCTTGTGCGTGAGTGCTAGAGTGTGATTTGATGTGGGCATGTGTGTTGGTCTGATGTGTGTGAATGTGTGCTCTGATGTATGCATGAGTGTTGGTCTGATGAGGGAGTGCATACTAGTTTATTAGTGTGTGTAAATGGGTGTGTGTGTAAGCATGGTGAGAAGGAGTGTGTGCACAATGGGTTTATTGTGCATGCATGAGCGAAAAGACATGCGTGCATAGGCAAGATGGAATAGGTGCACGAGCATGTTAGCTCTAGTGCACAACCATGTTAATTCTAGTGTGCAAGCATCTTGGCTTAGCAATTTGGGCGTGTAAGGTGGTGTCAAGTGAGATGAGGGGGCTACAAAAATTCTAATATATATGAATCAATAAATTCATGCAGGGAAGCACAAGAAAATATATATATATGAAAATGAAAATGGAGTATATGATTGTGAAATTACCTTGTTAGGATCTAATGAATATGGAAAAATGGTGCATGTATTAGTAAAATTATTATTTTAGGTTGGAAGACGAAGGAAATGTGATAAATGAATTTCAAATAAAAATCCAAAATCTTGTAATTTGTCCTTCTAAGTGGTCATTTACCAGTTGAGTAGTTGGGTGACTCTATTGTTGTCGGTAGATGTGAGTTGTCTATGTTTCATGGTCGGTTATAAAATTGGGTATTATTATGCTATTTTCAATTTAGCCTTGTATGTTGATTTATTGTAGAATTTTAATTCTTTACGATTTTTTTATCTTGTTGATTGATTCTATCTTATTGATCATTTAAATCTAAATTGACATAATAATATTCGGCTGATATAAAATCTAACATGTATTGCATGAGACATTACTTGAAATTTGAAGGTCATCACTGCTACAGGGGGCATCGGAAGAAATCAAATAGGATTATTGTTTCAACAAGGGTGAACTAAGTGATTAGGGGATTATCACGCCTTTGACGGCTTCAAGTCCAATCTGTCCTTAAGGGTATTTATTACTCGAATACTAAATTACACCTAAGTTTATGGGATTAAATTTAAAAAACTAATTCTAATCAAAAGATAAGATAAAAATAATTGAGTTGTGAGACTTAGGCACTAATGATAGTGATGCAAATCCCCAACCTAAGGTCAAGACAGGCGTAAACCCTAGACTTCACTCTGGCTACCGGAAGACTGCGTATGGTTTTGCATTACATATGGTTGCCCATGCATAACATATGATTGAAAACTTGCATGAATTGTTTGTGTATATACAGTATTGAGATATTGCACTCCTATCTCACTTAGCAATTTAGCTGACGCTCCTACAAATTGTGTAATATAGGTTGCGACTACATAAACTTATCGAGCAAACGCAGTATTAAGGTAAGTAAATTTTATCGCAGAATTTTTGGAATAAGATGCAAGAGTGAGAGTTAAAATGACCTTCTTCAATAGATTCATAAAATATTGGTGGACAAAAGTTTATAAATATTTTAAATCTAGTTATTTGAGGCTTTTGGTTTATATTATGGTGGGATCTAAACGAGGCCTACCTCTGAAATACTATTGTAAACTATTCTGATGAATATGAAATAGATGGAATGGAATGTTGGAATACTAAAAGCATTCAATTTTGTAAATCATTGTATTTGAACAGGTTAATTAATCTTATTAAGATATGTATTAATAGATTTCTTAGTTGAAATTTTATTCTTAGAAACTCAATGGAGGAATAAAATTTGTAAAACTTAGAAGTGTTTTTCCACTTTACTATTTTGGTAAGAGATTCCGATTTTCTACGATTTTAGTCTACCATAGAACATGGGAATCCATAGTTAATTTCTTATTATATAATTATATGTATTATGATTAGTAGTAATTGATTAAACATTTAATTAGAAACTTATGACGTCTAATTAATAAGGTAGTTATCATGTAATGAGTGTACATGTGATGTGATAACTTTTGATAAAAACTTTCAGGCCCTCCTTTGGGGCATGACACAAACACACACACACATATAGAAACTCTCTTGCTTACATTTTATCTCATTGTTAGCATACCATGTAGTAGAATCTCACCAAGTATCGCTAGAAGAAGTTTTTAATCATGATCATTCTTAAATCCACAATTTCTAAATCAAACTAATTCAACTTAATTAAAGTCGATTGAACCGGTGACTAAAACTGCAAATAAACAAAAGGAAATTATGCACAAACTACTATGGTTAATAGATTGTTGGAAATGGTTGATTTGCTCTTTTGTGGGTAACAAGTGGTTGGTTTGCTAGATGAGAAATTATGATTTCCTTTTGATCAAAAGGAGAAGTCATTACATTTCAATTATATTTAGGTCTTAGTAATTGGTTTTTTTATACGAAAATAATTAAATTACAACTTGGGTGGGCTTAGTAATGTAACTATAGCTTCGAGAAAATATAAGTTTATAGATTTTAATACATTTGGATCCGGTTCCTTTGTCTTACTAGTTATTAATTAACAACCGCAAGCTCATGTTTATTAATTAATACCATGATAATATGACCAAGGTGATGACTTGGAATCCTAAAATTCTATTCCATGAAGTTATGGAAACGATGGCTTTCCCAGCTAAGCAAAGAGCTGTCGGTGGTAAATTATCATGAGAAGTATCCATTATTAAGATTTTAGTCATATAATTAAATTCATAAATGGGAGACCAGAAGGACTGTTCATCCGGTGGTCATGGCTTTTTTCACTTCCAACTATATCGTTTAGATGCCACCGAGTGCTTTTTGTTGTTGTTGTTGTGTTTGTGTGAGATTAGATTACCTCATTAAAATAGGAAATGGACAAACAGAAAAAAGATGGTTTACAAAGAGACAAAATTATTCACGGGTCACTTACTATTGTACCTTAAATAATTTCACGGGCACATGTGTATGATTTTGAACTCAAAACATCCTCCCGAAAGGTCTATCATCAACCTAATCCCACTTTTTTTTTTTTTTTTCAAATGTCCCTTCAAAATCATTTGGAACAAAGTCTAAAATAAAAAACTTTTTACATTCTTCCAAATTAATTATACGTAGAAGAAATGTTTATTTATTTCTTTTTTAATAAATATTTTAGAACATCTATTAATTTTTTTTCTTTAATTTAAAGGTATACCAATTAAGAATGGAAAATATATATATATATATACATTTCGCATCTTAACAAAGATTTAGTATATGAAAACTAGCATACTCCGTTTTCAAAAGTTGGTCTTATTAGTTTTCTGTGTCTCTCTCCCTGGAGGTGTGAAAAGTCATTGGCAGACAACTTCAATCTAGATTGCTGTTTCTAGCTCTATAAGATACTTTCTAGCATTCTTAACGCTATTATATTATAGGGTGATAACTCAATATACCAGCGATTGTTTCTTCATCAACATCGAATATGTTGTCCTGCTCATCTTCTTCTGATGTTTGGGTCAGATTCTCTGTAGCAGCATGGTTCTTGGCTTGTGGATCTGTTCCATGTGTAATTGCGGCCTCCTCGGTTAATGTCGGAAACATATCAAAGGTAGAGGATGCACACAATTTCCACATATATTATGGGCAGACTTTCAAAGTTATAAAGAACGCCATTGATAGCGAGAGCTATCTTCTCATCCAGGTTCCCATTTCTACTTCTGCTTCTCGTTTTGAATACGTTTTATCAGCATTGGCTGGCTCCACTTTAATGGATCCAGTTTTGCACTTTCATTTTCACTTTGTGTTCGGAAGAACAGGAATAAAATGGAAGAAAATTGAGAAAAAAAATTTTCATTTCCTCTGTTTGGTGGGTATTGCAACAAGGAAATGATGAGATATAAAGTATGATCTCATAAAATCATTCCCATCTTATTCCAACTTTTTCCTTTTCTTTTTCAAATCATGTTTTACTTCTTTCATTTCGGTTACTCTTATGATTTATTTTATTTTACTTTATTTTTTTTCTTAATATAAGTCTTATAAATAATATAAAAAATTCTTAAAAAACCTTTTTAAGGGTATTAAGATAGGGTTTAGCAAATGCTGAATTTTATACGGGTTTTATATCAACTAGATTAAAATCCTTATCGTCTTTATTCTACTTTTGTTAAAGTTCGTATTTTTCTTATACATATATATATATATATATCCTTAAAAAAAGCGAATCTATAACTTTAGGTGAGGACATAAAACCCGTGTCTGTAATGAATAAAGTCCTATGGTTATTTATAAATATATATCTTGTCATTACATAATTATGAATGCTACATAGTTCAGGTTATATGTACTTATAGTATTGACTATTTATAATATAACTAAGAATAATATTTAAATTATATATAATTCCATGGGATTTCTAAACTATTGATTAGATATATAAAAAGGTTGACTTAACACTCTTGGAGTTTATTATGCATTTGCAACTGACCACTAATTTAGGTACTCTTTGTAGCTTGACAAAATTTAGGGAGTTTATGCTTCGACTTGACAACTCTTGCAACGTGGTGGCTAGCAGTCCCTGATTTTGGAATGTCCATTGAATGCCCCAAAAGGATTAGGAATTTTTTTAGATTTTTTTATTATATTATTTTATTTAATATATTTTACAAATTAATAATTATGTAACACATATTCGTTTATATTTGTCATTTTCTTATCTCAAAAATGCTCGAGAAAGTCAATTTGCCAACAAATATTATAGAAGCAGAGGAGCCGACAGAAGGCTTTCTTTTAATTGCAAAATTAAAAATTTTGAACTCGATTGGAAGAAGCCAGAAGTAAGGAAAAAAAAATTCTAAAAGAAGAAATGACCCTTGATACAATTGAAAAGAAATTATAATGCAGTATGTAAGGGGAAAAATAAATGCAAAATTAAATTATGTAACTGCAAAAAGCAATAACACAGTATCTAAAATAAAAAAGCAAAAAAAAACTCTGAAATGGAATAACAAGATAGAACTATTGTTTTTTATATCAATTTCTCAACGGAATAAAATAGGTTCAACCTCAATGTCCCCTTCCCTGAGAAAGAGTAATAATGAATACAAAGTAAAAGAGCATGAAATTCATATATATTTTCTGTAATTAATCGTGCTTTTTTAATAAATGGCTGAGATGAAGTGTTTATTGAGGTATGATTTTTGCCCCCCAACAGAACAACTCAAAAATGGCAGCGAGGACAAAATACTGCACCTCAAGGATCAAGTCTTTCATCATCCCTTTATCCAACTATTCTGTAGCCACTGAGCTTTTTCCAGGTCCCCCCTCCCCCCCCGAAGGAAAAAAAAAAAAGTCACTAGGACTTGTTAATTTTCGTTTACGTGTTCTTTCCAGTTTCCTTTGATGCTGACTTTCCTCTTTGTTTCACATGTTCGCCTTCATGGTTGATATCACAGTTTCCTTGTTCGAGGTGAGTCTCACCATTTTGCATCGACTTTCAACATTGATACGTAAGTTTTGATTGGAATTATGTTATAATCTCAACATGTGATGGGACAGGGGGGGTTGGAATGTGTTCAATTCCCACCCCATATTTACAAACGGAACCGAAGCTTTTAGATCAGTTTGTCATGAAGTAAAACCTTGACATCCCACTTCTGCATATTGCTCTATCTTCTATTTGCAGCTTTTGGGGTTACTGGGGACACTCAAAGGAGTTACATCGGACTCCGTCGCTTCAGAGTGTGTACTTAAGTTGTGTGAAGGAGGAGAGATTGAGATAATCAACAAGAGTGAGCCCCAACAGCTACACCAATTTGCAGCACACTTCATTAGCAACACCGAAGAGGACCAAGGTTGTAATTTTGCAACCTTTGCTTCGTCTTCAGAGAGCAACCCTTTGCAGGTAAGAATCCCAACTGATTGATCGTAGGAATTGTATACTCTGCAACGAGTTATTACTTGGTTCTCTATGGATCGAGCCGATGAGGTGCCGCTCAACAGAACTCCATAAGCAGGATGGACTGTGTGGAGAAATGGATGCACACGGCTTTCAGAATCTTATGTATTGATAAATCGATAAAAGATGCATCTAAAAGTAGGCGCAACCGGTCCCAAATCAACATTTTTATTGAATTCCAGCTCCACTAAAAAGAATTCTCTTATATTTCTATTAATGCATTTCCTTATGTATCCAAATCAACATATAGCGAGCAGAATGGATCAAGTATTTGGGAGTTTTCGGAAATCATGAATTCAGAGCCAACCAAGTTTACAGCGCAGTAAGTATGACATAAACAGCTTTAATGCATGATATTTAAGCCACACAAATATGACGACTTTCCATTTGAAATTTGTGATCTTATTCCGATTTTTTTTCCTAATGAATGATTTCTATTTTTATTTTTTTTAATTGGAATGTCTCTAAAAAAAATCTTTTCAGATTAAAGAAAATTATTTATGCCTCTCCAAGATTGCGATAGGCAAGGCTGCATCGGTTAGACCTACTGTAGCTTGGATGCAGTTTGATAATGTCCGTATGCTAAATCCTTGCCCTTTTACATTCAGCATTGTTATCATATCTATATGTACTATTCACAGCTAACAACAGCTTCGGGATGTATTTACAATTTGCCCATAATCACTATGCTATAGTCATGCATCGAGTTAGATTATTAGGACAATTATTGTACAGGTTTTTGAACTTTCAGTTTTTGCAATATAAATTTTGAATTTTCATGATTTTGCAAACTAACATTTTGAACATCTCAAGGATTCAAGCATTAATGTCTTCAAAGCATAATTGTGTAAACTCAAAAAAGCGTAAACAATAATCAAGAGATAATAGTGTTTTGTCATCTGCAAAAGCTGAGTAATACAAGCTGATACTGATGGCATGTTTCTTTTGGAACGAACAGGGTATATGGTCCTTCACTACAGAAGCATTTAAAATGAAGGTAAGCAACTGGATTTTCAATTTAGGACAGCACAGTGTTAGCATAATCATTTGGTAAAACCTCCTGGAAATTTTAGAAAAAAGAATCATCAAACCCCTTAGATTCGCAAAGCACGCCTTTACCTTTCAAGCAATGACTACGGGGCTTTAGCAGTAGTTTAGCCGGAAATTAAGTATGCGCAGATTTTCAAAAGTTGTGAAAGGTATATTTACAAGACACTGTTCTTATATTGTGTGCATTAGAAAAATTACTAGTATTGCTTTAGAACTTTGTGCGTCTTTGGCTGCTGCTAAGGTCATTCATGATTTGTGTAAAACATTTATTCTTTACAGTATGTTGAGGATGCAGGTGGAGAGAATGTGGATGAATCAATCAACAAAATCACCTATAACGTCTCAAATGCTGATGATTTGGAAGCGTTGCATGCCATCCTATGTGTAAGTTTAATGATGAACTATGCCCTTTAGGCATACATATGCCCTGAATAAGATGGAAACGATTGATTTTAGATCCACAACCATTGGACCGACAGTCGAACACATTAGATGTTGGTGTTGTTTTAATTTCTCTGTTTAGGCATATGTCGCAGAACATATATAACAAATGTCTCAAATCTTAACTCAGACGGTAGATGTGGTTATTGACGAGACACAAACTTCTGATCCAATGGGATACAAATTGTCAACCTTCCTCCAAAATGTAGCAGTTGAGGACAAATCTTGTTTCGCATTTCTTGCAAATCAAAGCCTTTGGAGATATGACAAAAGAACACAGGGCAACACCACTCTTGGTAAGGCGTTTCCAGTTGCATAAAATTCGCCCAACACAAAAACACTATGTTGGCTCTTTTTTCTTCTTGAACTAGTAGTTTCCATGCATGATTTTCCTCTTCATTCATTTAAGCTCTATGAAATGGTACAAAGTGAGCTTTCAATTGGGAAGAGTATTCCACCATCAAAGTTTTGTTGTCCTCAATCGATGCCCTCGACCTCATCATGCTCCCGTCGATGACATGCTGCTGTAATTGAAAAATATATTACTACGTCGTACTTTTCAGTCTTGTCCTCATAGGATGCTGCATGTCAAGGGAGAGGACGCTAAGTTGTCCATGTTTGTGATAAAGAAACTTAAATTTTAACTGAGTTATGAATTTTCTTTTTTTTTTTTTCTTCTTTCAAAATCTTGCAATTTAGTTCTTTTTGAAAAGGTCCATTTGACATGATTTAACCCTTTTTTCCTTGGTGGAAGACTGGTTTGATGGGGCAATATCACAGCCACAAGTTGTTCTTGCTGATCTTATGGAAGCTTTGTTTCCAACTGGGAATTACACAACCACCTTCTTCAGAAATCTTGCCAAGGTAAACATATTTTTAAAGCAAACCAAGGAGACTTTGGACATTATGGGACTGCTGATATATGTTAATGTCCTTTATTCAGGGAGAAGGAATCGTGAGCATCAATTCTCAAATGTGCAATAGAGAGAGTTCTGTCGCTATGGAACCAACAATTATGGCTTGCAAATAAATTCTTGGGAGCACCTTTATCAATTATGATTTTTTCTATTCATTATCTTTTATTTTTCTTTCTTTTTTATATGAATATTTCTTCTCGCCAATATTCTATCTGCCTTATTAGTTTGTCCTTTTCATAATCATTTTTGCATTTGTTTGGCACTCTTATAAATTGGCACGATAAAATGTTAAATTTCACTTCGAACACTTCACCCTTGAATACTTCGCACACGTGTTTTCATTCTTGTCATTTTATATACTTGAGTTTAATCTATCATTGTAAATTAAAGACATTTGTCAAATTATGATTGATTTAAAACATAGCCGTCAAACTCACGACCAAGGATTTGAGTACACAGTATTGGTCTCATATTAGCAATCAACAAGTTGAAAAAAAATCGGAATTACCCAAAAAAAAATTATAGTTGCAACGAAATAAATAAATATAATAATCCTTTCTTTAATTCTCTATTGGTAGTGTATAATAGAAAATATTTGATCAAGTTAAATACCAAGTAGAGTAAATAATCACTGTGAAATCATCCCATAAATAACTTATAATCTTACTGTTTATATCCTTGCAATGATTTCCTTTCTTTAACTGTTGATCCTTGAGCCTTTATCTCTCAATTTTCAAGAAATAAAAAATCCTTAATGATATCCTTATGATACATGGTTTGTACACTAAATAAAAATATTGAAAATCACATAATCAAAACATTTGTTTAGAGAATTTAACATATAAAATCGATAAAACTGTATAGAATCATAAGTTTATCAAATCGTATATCTAATTTTATTTTATTAAAAATCTTTATATAAATGATTTTACATTTGTTTAACTTAAAAAAACTTTATAAAACTATAAATTTATAGAATCGTATAAGTTAAGTCATGAATTTAACGATCATAATCCATAATAATTAATTAATTTTATTTTGTTCCAATCATAATCTGAATGAGTCGCACATATACCCTTGTATATGTTCCTGGGCGCTGAGGACATCCCTGAAGAGTCGGGGAGTGTTGGATCTTGCTCGGTATCTTTCATTTAAATAACGGGCTAGTTCTCAAAATTTCGGATTTGATAGAAAATTGTCACAAATCAAGTTCATTTACAGATTATTTTTTTTTTTAAAAAAAAAGAAGAAGAAGAAGATAGACGCAAGGAATTCAAGGAACAAATTTTCCACCTCTTTTTGCTTGGAAATTTTCCAAAGATTTTCTCTCTTTTTTTTTTTTTTTTTGTAATTTTATTATTTTTTGTTGTATTATTTGATTAAATAAGTTTAATAATATTATTCTATCAAATTAATTATTATATACCAATCATAAGCCAACAAGTGTCCACTAATTAATAGCAATAAATAGAAATAAAATATAGATATATAAAGTTTTTAAAATATATATATATATATAATGTATTTAAAGAGTGAAAACTCAAGTATATATATGCAAAGTGAAATTTAACACTGGAAAAAATTGAATATGCGAACTTTCTTATGAATAGGGCAGATTAGAGGGGTTCATCAAATTGCTGGGAGATTTTGGAAGAGAATTTTTAATCTAGGGGCTCTGGGATAAATATGGCTTTTTCAAGGGAAAAAAAAAAGTAGAAATTTTGTCATGCAATGTTTTGTCCACCAAATCCAATTATTTATTTTAAAAAAAAGATGTTTTCAAACATTTTATCATAATGGATCACGTCATATCTAATTAAGAAATAACATAGTTTAAATTAGAATATAACGATATTTAAATCATTTTATGATGTTTAGCATCCCAAAATGCCACCCAATTTTTTTATGGACATCTTTTTTCCCTATAGTAATCCCCTTGTTACTTAGATCTATGCTTGTAATAGCGGGTGAGCAAGTACACAACAATTGTAAAAGGCTAAACCATGTTAAGCTGCTCAACATTGAGCAATGAGAGGGCCCAAGTAATCGAACTCATATCTGATTGGGTGGACACTAACAAAAAAATGGTATATGGTTGTTCTAGAAAATATTATTTTATTTATAGAGAAGATAATAAAAACATAAATTATGTCCTGAGGCTTTTGCGAACACATTATCTGTACTTTTTTTTACAAGATATATGTTTTATAATTATTTGGTAGTGTTAGTTAAGGGGCCTATTAGCTTTTTATTGACCATAATAATTAATTTAATTGAACAACATTGTTAAATATATTTAATTAAATAAGCAGTAGAAAATTAAAAAAATAATAATAATTGCAAAAAAAAATAAGAAAGCTAAAATAAATAAATAAATAAATAATTGAAACTTAGAATGGGAGATTGGCTACATTAAGGCTAGAGAATAGCCAACCCTCACTTATTGGGGAGTTTGGTTGCATGACCGGGAAAGGCTATATCGACTACATCCTAATCTTAGGGTCACCGTTTATTAGAGGATTTAACAGTTTGTAAGTATTTGAATTTTTTTTTTCTATGCTTATTAAATTATTTAATTAAATAAATTATAACTATCGTAAAAAAATCATAATTTTTTCAAATACTGCCTTGAGTGATTAATTTAATTAATTATTTATATTTTCTTAACACCTGCAACTGGGATATGGCATCTCTGCTTGCCTTTTTACATGGGTACTGCATTTCTTTTTTTTTTCTTTTCTTTTCTTTTTTTAATTTTTTTTCTCCTTGTTTATATATTTTAATATTTATATATCGATGGAGAAGCGGCTAGGGTTTTCATCAGCTGTACTGGGCTCGGCCTATTGTAACTCTCTTAAATCCTATATAAACAATGTCGAATCATTCGTCCTTCACATTATCTTTATTACACGGATCAGCCGCTATTGCTTCTTCTCATCTCTCTCTCTCTCTCTCTCGCTTTCTTCTCTCTTTTAATGTTTTCGAACGACCAGAAATTCAATTGTAATGCGTCTTATACTGATTACCAGCGCTCGTGTTAACAAGTGTGGGCGTTGTGTATGAGCAGACGCCATATCTGTCCATCTTTGCCTCCGTTTCTGCTGTGTCGGGCCTTTCTCTGCCTTTTAACTTTGATTGCAGATATGGATACATTGCTATATTATGTTTTTTTATTTTTTTTCTTAATTTGAGGTTGTCGGTTATTTTTTGGATTTTGAGAAATTTAAGGAACTTGGGATGATGTTGATGGAGTTTGGAAGTGATGATTATTTCCCCAACTGATCGACGCTGATTATACTGTGCGATTCATTACGTTCCTCTTTGCAGAGGAACCAAGCCAGTCCCGCTGATCCATTCTTCGTCTGTTATTCATCCCTTTTGGGTCTCTTTTTATTAACTTCATAATGGCGTTTTCATCTCTGTATCTTTCAATTACTTGGAGAAACTCGTTTTCTGTTCAACAAAGTTAGTTTTTTTTTTTTTTGTATTTTGGTTTTCGAATTTCGATGTCTAATTGAATTGATGATCAAAGATTGGAAAAGATGGAAATGAGGACTATTTCCCCAAATGATCGACGCTGATTCAACTGTGCGATTTATCTGTTCTCTTTTCGAGAATCAAGCCAGATTTCTGATCCATCTATTGTTTCTTTCTTAATTAATTAAAAAGCAATGCAATGTATACATATTAAATCGACACATGCATTGTCATGTTTTCTGGATTCGACCAATCTTGTTGAACGAACAAGCAAAAGTGGAATTTGCGTTTTAGTGGCAAGGTTTAAGGATCTTGCGACCTTCATTAAAAGATGGAAGTGTGGTGCTTTTTTTAAATTGTAATCCTCATAGGGGAGCACTTGTCAGATGCAAATTATAAACGTTACTTGATTATTAGACCATAGGGATTAACAGTTTTTCCGTTTTCTAAACTTTCTTTATCACATCCAACCCTTTATTTTGTTTTCCTATATAATGATTCCATGAAATCCAACTTTCAAATCATGATTTCTACTATGTTTTTAAGGTGGTTCAATTGATTCTATGTTAATTTGAAGCTGATTTAGCTAATTGTTTCCAAGTATATAGGAGACGGCTCGTCCGATCTCCATTCGTTGCCAACTTCGTTTCGGTAGCATCGTTTTTTTTTTTTTTTTGTTATGATTGTTTCTTTTCTGATGAAATTGGATTTTTGTTCATGACTCCTGAAAGTTCTAAACATTCCTTGGAGCATGTATGTTCCTTAGTGAAAATAAGTAACGCAATTCTGCATATTGCATGAGGACTATCCTGTTGATCTTTTATATTAGATTTGGATGCTCAGGATGATAAGGGACATTTGACTTGTTGGAGGGAAAAACCTAGCTAGAAAGAAGGTAACATTAATCAACTTCCTGCTGAAGGGACGACTCGATCTTTAATGATGGCTTCTTCTAACAAATCAGTGCATTGTGATAGGGACGCAGCTATGAATTCCCATCTTCACTGTATTTAAGGGATAGTGGCATCCAACACTTTTCATAGAATAGTAATCCTTGCTTATCTTTATCAATCAAAACTATTGTCCAAATTCTTTTAAGTAGGGGTTATTTTGGGAGTTTCAGTCGCCTTTTGTCTCAGTAATGTTGTATGTGAAGGTGAAGACACAATTTGGGAAAATTATAAATTTTATCAGCGTTTTATTAAAGATTTGTTGGTGTATTCGGGATTTAATCATTTGAATCTAGCCTTAATTACATATGTATGTTCAAAGTAAGGCAATGCCTTTAAGTTGTCTATTGGAATTAGTTATGGAAAATACAAGGTAAGTTTTTGAGGCTGTGTCTAATGTTCACTGGACTGCAAATTAGACAAATCACATTGTTCATCTCCACTCAAGACCATTTACTAGCGTTGTCCTGCCTGGTATCTTCACTTTCTTGTATTTATTCGCTTTGCCAATGAAAGTAAACATACTTTCAAGACACTGTATACCAAAATCCGAAACGACACCTTAAAAAGACACTGTTTGTAGGAGCCTTCTGAAATAGCATTTAACACAGTGGAACTCGGACTATGGATAATGGTTCTCTGCTTGTGTTTATCAAAATGTCCATGCAAAATTACCGAGAAAAGTAGGAAAATGATATATTTTGGTGGATGCAGCACCGGCATCTGCTGAAGAATTATTCTCATTAATTGAATATATCTAACCATGGAGGATAAATCGAAGCAGCACCGGCATCTGCTGAAGAATTATTCTCATTAATTGAATATATCTAACCATGGAGGATAAATCAAATTGGATTCACCTTAAAAAATGAACCTTAGCTAATATAATATCAATATCAGCAGGTATCCTAATCCTTTCGAAAATGAGCCTTAGCCTAAGATTCAAGAACTAGAATAGAGCTTAGAATTTTGGGGCATCACTTTAGTGGCCACATCAACAAATTGGCACTTCTTTTGCCTCCTTAACAGATGAGGACACCAAACACTAGGAGAGGTGCTAGAGGTGCTACAGCTACCCTTCCTATGATGAAGAAATGTAGGGCCACGGTGGCTATTAGTGACCATGCACATCAATTGCGCTGCTCCCAGACTCCATCAATGATATAACTGTTTCATCTTTTAAAGTATTGTACTTAGTATTCATATATAAGTAATATTCAGAAGATTATTGACTTCTTAAATCCTCCATCAGGAAGACTGAAAAATAAGAGAAGTTGCCAAGGCAGCAATACCTAAAATGTAAGAAAGTCCTCTTCCAGTATCTTTTTGGAAGAACAGTGAAAGTACGTGTGCTATGCCCAAGCTCTAATGGCAAACTCAAGTCATAAGTGGTTCTAGAAGACCAGCAAAACCAAATTCACTAAAGTTAATTGACCTGGACTTTTTGCAAGCTTTCCACAGAAAGGACCGAGTAATTTGTTCTTTTTGTATGCTTCCACTTACTGCCTCGATATCCCTTCTGTGAATAACGAGAAAATAGCTTATAGGAGTTAAAACGACAGCAAATACATGCCCATAGAACTTTTGAATTAGGCACAGTATCATTGTTCGTTGAATAAATCAGTATCAGTGACAGCACCATGTGTGGGACTAAATAGTTCAGAACAAGAGGAAATACAACTAACAAGTGTCTTCTTATATCTCTGTCTCCATTGAACTGCTAATCTCCACCTTGCTACTGACTGTCTAATTTTCTGTGAGATGGTCTGCGCACCTCCATGTTGCAACTTATGGTATTTGGAAAATGCAGAAGCCTCATTTCCGAGCATTGAGAAAGCATTGTGGAGATCTATGGAGGTAGAGATGTCATGGATTTTATCAATACCGCTCAAAAGGCGACTGTCATCTTCAATGGATGTTGGCAAGTTTTTCAAAGTACTGTCACAGTTTTGTTTTAAAAAATTCAGAACACACAGCTCACTCTGCCAGGAGATTTGGCATCCAGAATATGCAAGATGACCAGCAGATCTCCGTAGATTCGGAGGGGTTGCCCATAACCGTAGAGAAGAGAGCAATGAAAAAGAGGGGTTGCCATTCTGATGTATGTAAAGAAGCTCCTGAGGCCATGAAGTGCAGGAATATATTGCAGGATCCAAAGGAATATATACTTTGTCATTTGGGTTTTCATCAAGAAGAAAACCATAATATTCCAGCAGCTCCAAATTTGTGTAGGTTCCATAGCTTAAAAGAACCTGTTGAAGGTAAATACACAGCCAGAGGACTATTAACATGACCCATAAGTTTCCATTGAAGGACTGACATTATATATCAAAGAGAATGATGAGTCTTTGGGAAGAGCCAGAGGTAATCGCTCCTCTTGCAAGCCATGCTATAGTTTAGACTTGTTAAATACTCATCAACGTTATGGGGTTTTGATTATAATCTTTAAGTGGAGCTCAATTGTTATAGAGGCTTGCTATCCTCACTTTAAATTACAGAGCTCTAGATTCCAAGGCCACCTCCAAGCACATTTCTTGAATTAGATCAATTGACATGTCTACATGTAGTCAAACAGTTAACAACATATGCAATTTGCAAATGTCCATGACACAAGGATTTTGATGCAAAATGGAAGCAGTAATAAAGTAAGTTTGTGGAAAAGGCAGAAAAGCACCACATAAAAGTTTAACAGAGAATTATCCAGGAACAAGAAAGAAAAAAAAGTTAACAATCATTACGTGCACAAGTGAAAAAGAACCAGCACTTCATGCGATGCATTTGCAGCAGAACATGGGAGAAAAGAAATGATTATAAGAGTTTCTTCAAAAATTTTGAAGAACAATTAATGTAAATGCTCATAGAGCCTTTTGAGACTGCCTTATAAAAGGACACTCTAGTTAACACTCTAGAAGTTGCATCAACCAGTAAGAAAGATAGGCTACAAAGAACCAATAAGAGTATAATCCTAACAGAATTTAGCATTTCCTCTATTGAAGAAAAGGCAAAAAAGCAACAGCAAAAGTTTAAAGATCAAATACATTTTCAAGCAAAAATATAGAAAGAAAACACAAGTTCCATCAGTTTTACCTGTTCGCCTTTTTTATAGCTTTTCTTAGCAAAGAAGCAATAAGCTTTAGCATCTTCCTCATATCCACCATCTGTAAGCCTCTGGATAAGACCATCACATTCGTTGCTATTTTGATCTAATTTGTTTTCAAACTCATTGCTGCAGCACAAGTCAGGTTGGAAGGACCTTGGAGGTGCAACATCGACTGCATCATCTGAATCCTCTCCAGGGGCAGCATAATTAAATAAATCTCCCACAGGACACAAGCACCCAGCTTCATCCCATGGTACATGCAATGTCCTTGAGGATATCTTAAATAAGATCAAATTTTTTAATTTTTCTCATGTATAATAAATTAATTTATTTATTTATTTATTAAAAAAAAAACTCAACTAAGTGTACAACATCTACATAAAATCAATAGATGAAAATCCTATCCAAGAGAACCCTGACAAACTATATTTTGCAACGGGGGAAAAGGTCAGCACAAACTGAGAACAGACATAAGTGCCATTAATGGGAACATGAGTTCTAATATATGAACCATGAATTATTGATATTGTCAGCTAACATCTTTTAATGAATAAATGTATTTTTGATAATGGTAAGTAATCTCACAGTTGCAGAAGCCCAAAGCCATGATGTGAAAGTCTGAAGTTGAGGCTTGAATTTGAGTTCTTCCATAAGTGAACAAGCTTCTTTCCACTCTGATTTAGCCTTTGAAACAGCCCTCCGGGCTGTCCACATTGCATCTTCTACCTACAAAGGCATCCATGCATCGTTAAAGCACTAATTAATACTAAGGTTGTGTTTGTTTTGCGAAAAAAATTTTATCAACTTCCTTCGACATTCGTCTTAGCCAAACTTTATAATTGTAAAATATTGTCGTAACATTCTCAAGAGGTATGGTTTCTAGCAATGCCAATGGCAAGATAATAATGAAAGTAAAGGTGGAGACAATGGTGGCCATCATGAATAATGTACTTGAATAATAGGAAAAGTGATTTCCATTTCTCAAAGAAGAAAATTATTTTCCTCGTCATGAATTGGTATTTCCCAAATGGTTATTAACCACAACCTTCACGGAAGGCTTGCTGCTACCGTTGTCTTCCCACTAAAAGCTATCAGTATTTGACTACTACAATATTGGCAATTATTAAGCTTTGACGAAAAGTTATATCAAAAGAAGTCAGGATAAATTTTCCACGAAACAAAACATTCGCACTTACAATAAAAGAGCTCCTACCTGTAAAGCTTGCACATGAAAGTCATTGAAAGTTGCAAGTATGTCATAACTACGGGGAAGGTTTCTTAAATAAGGGTACCACCATGAGTTCTTTCCTTTACCCATTTCGTATAGCAAACAAACAAACAATCTCTGCAGTTAAAACATAACAAAATGCACATGAATGAATATAGAATTGGAAACCAAACTCGGATAATAAACGAAACTTCCTTTTTTTTTTTTTAATTAGGTACCTGAGTGGAGGATAGAGAAAGATGATTAGTGAATGCAGAAGAGAGATGGTTATCTGTCTGCAAAAGATCGTGCGTGGTCATTAAGACTGACTTTGGAACTTTAAGCACCAATTCTCCTCTCCTAAGTTCACGAATCGCAGCCAAACCTCTCCTGCCAAAAGATTATAAATAAACGAACTTTACACAATTTGAGTCATTTGGGTATCTGAATGTTTATCATAGAATGGGAAAAAAAAATTACCCTCCTGCGTTGGGAAAGTGAGAGACGCAGAGGGTGAAACCTAGACATGAATCAGAGGCAGTACGAGGTTCCTCGGTTAAGGAATCCGAGATTCCAAGCTCCGAAGCCCATTTCAGCAGACACTGGAGTCCTTCGTTTACTTCATGTTCTGATTCTTCTCCTTGTTCCATTTTGAAGTATGGATTTTAAGGATTTTGTTGTTTGTCGTTGAATTTTGAAACCCTTGTATGGCTGCCTTGTGACTGTCTCGTTTTGCATGCGAGCTCCCAGAAAACAAAGGATCGCTGGTTGTGGCTGCGCTTTCTTCGACTTCACCAACTGGACCGACAACCCAAGGAGCTCAGGGAGGGAAAGGAAGGTAATAGTTCTTCGTTTATCCAGGTCCAGGTTCAGGTCCAGCCCTAGCTATCCAATGCCCAATTAACTTCAAGATTGGCCCACCTTCTGAATATTGAAAATTGAGACACAAGGTTTTTACATCGCATTCGGGAAAACTTCTTTCGATACCCAAAAGAGAGGCAATTTTGGGCTATAAATGTTATTGAAGAATAAGGGGTGGCCACTTGTTAGGATGGTCCTAGCCCGGATGGTACAGATTTATACATTATTTATTACCTTTTTCTTGTTATTACAAAACTGCTATCTAATTGTCGAGAGATGTAACAATGTAATTATTCAAAAATAATTATATGATATAATCACTTTTACTATAAATGGCATATTTTTTACTTTAATTAGAAATAATTTGCTATTTAAAAAAAAAAAAAGAAGAGGGAAAGAGAGCTATCAATGGTCCTTTTTACTATTGAGGATTTTAAGGTTTAGGGTTTATAGGATTTAGGGTGTTTTTGGGTTTTCGAATGATTGCATTGTAGAATCCTTCTTAATTGCCTTGTGAATTTTGCAAACATAGATTTTGTAAGGGTTTTTTTTTAAATAAAATTTGAAGAAATCCTTACCCGTACTCTTCCTATAGGTACAAATTCCCAAAATTTTAGAACTAAAATATATCAAATGGTAATCTTGAAACCACCATAAAATTTATATCATGTAAAACTTATTAAGTACAAAATACCTTTTATGGACCTTGTAATTTTTTTAAAAATTTCTTATAAATTTCAACTTCACACTTTTTTAATAGCAAATTTTAATGGCCTTTTTTTTTCTATGCCAAAAGATTGCTTTTCACATTTGATTAATAGTTTTGAATGTGTATGTATAAATATTTTTGTTTATTTTTATGACATTGCTACTACATTGTCACAATTTAAAGGCAATTTCTTTTCCATATGTCATTAAATAGAAAGAAAATCATATTTCTAAACAACTAATAAAGAAGAGCACACGAAATCATGAATTGCTTTCTTAAATTGAGAAAATATAACTAGAAAACATAAAAAGAAAAAAAGAAAGAAAGAAAATACTACTACAAAATGATAATATACTAAACGTAATAGTAAGTTTGTGATTCATAAACTATAACATCATAATACACTATACATATACAATAGAAATAATAGTTATAGGAAAGAAAATATGATCTAGAACACATGCATAAACTCTAAAAGTTTAAAAGTCATCACATTTTTGTCATCCATATAGCATAACCAATTTATCAAAGTCATACTAAAGTTAAGGACCTTTGTTTAAATTCAATTACATAATGTTGAAGAATGGTAAAACACCATACAATAATCATTTAGGAATTCAAAACCAATATAGGGTACAAAGACCTTGCTTGTACTTAGATCTTGTGGGAGCAAATTCCAAAACAAATTTATATGAAATCTACTTTGTAATCCTTAATATCTACTTAGAACTTATTCGATCAAATAAAATATAAGTAAATGCTTTGTAGAATGGGGTTACTTGTTCATCCCTAATAAGAGTCACTAAAGCTAATGCTGATGAAAATGGATTTCCTAAAGGAATAGTGGGGAGACATATGATCAAGGTTGATAATTTCAAGCGTGGCGTGATAATATAAATAGGAACTTGACACAATTAAAAATTCAATTATAAGGCATCGATACGACACACAATAAGAAAATACATGATGATGATATAAGCAAACATAATCTTAATGTGAATTATTTATTTATAGAGAAATTTTATGGTATAGTCATTACTATTAACTTGTTATACTATTAATAAGTCTTATCTTTACCATTACTCAAGGGTGATTATCATTACAAAAACTGTTGATAAATTTTCGTAAAGATTGCTTATAGTTTTATGAAAATTTGTTGATAAATTCTTTTACATTAATAATTTTTTTTTTACATAATTCAAAAGATTTTATTATAATCAAAAAGTTACGATAATATAAAACTACCCTTATTTATAATTTCTATGAACTTTATATATTTTTAGCACTTCTACAAGTTGGACATGAAACAACACAAGAATCTAGCCCACTAATACCAGCTTCCCACCCCCAATTATCACGGTGGTGAAAATGATAAATTGAAGGATTTTTCATTGGACGAGAAGGATACAATGAGTAGAAGATGTTGGTTGGATGTTTTCCTTATATTAGCATTTTAGCGTTTACTTTTTATGTTTTCTTCTTTTTTAGTGGGCTTATGCTTCAACAGACAAACCTAATTAGGGCCAACCAGCAATTTTGCCCTCCACTAGCCTGGTTCAATCATTTGATGGGAAATAATTGAAATAGAAACTTCATGTCTACTAAACTCACATCGCAACCCAAATCCCCCGCCAAGGAATTTACTAATGCCTAATTACTTGTCCATTTAAATGTGGAAGATCATGAAATCAGGATCATTTGCACCTACACCTAATAATCGATCACTAATAGAATAATTTTCTCCTTACCATACGTATAGAGCATCTACATGATTACATTTTCCAATCCAATAATCCTTTGATACTTGCTCAAAGATAATAAAGAAATTTAACATATTTCTTTATGTCAATCTACCTTGTAAAATGCAAAAGGTATATTAACCTTAATCTATTTGATTTATGCTTAACTTTTATCCTGAAGTTCTCAATTTTATACTATATTTCTTCAAGTCCAAGACTTTTAATTTTTTGTTTTGAGTCTCCAAACTCTTCAAAATGACTAGAAAATATCTCTCCATCATATCCTCCGATAATTTCACTTCATACCAGTAAAAATCAATATTAGTTCCATAAGATCCATGTTAAGAAGTGTTTACATAATCATTGAAGAATATAATGGAATAATGTTATTTAGTCATTTTAAGAGAAAGTAGAAAACTTAAACACTTAAGTTAATAGACTGAGTTCATATTGAAATGTAGCAAAAAGTGAATACTCAAACAAAAAAATTTAAAGGAGAATGACTCACATAAATAAGTAACTAAAGGTCGAAGACCAATTTTATATTTTTGCTTTTATGCTTCAAACTCCAAAGATTACATATTTTCTTACTAAAAAGATTTAATAGCTCTTTAAAAACTCCAATTAAAGGTAATTGGATTCCTATAAGATGAAATATTCCTTACTTTTTTGTTTCTCTTTGAAATTCACATGTTTATTAAAATTTAATCAGTTCTTTTATTAAATTGTTAAAATTGAAATATAAACCAAGATTTTGCAATATAAAACTAAAAAACCTATAATTTTTTCATGTAATGCCTCACTTCATGCTATATGGTAAAAAGCAAAGCGAGATGAGTGTACTAGAGGATTTGGTTATGGGATGTTGGAATCTACAAACCTACACAACAACTAAGTATGTATACACATATATATGTTAGCTCAATAGTCTAAGCTATTCCTAATTTACTACACCTATATAAAATAATAAATGTTACCTATTGCATTAGTATTAGACATGTATGTAATTTCTACACATGGCCAACGCTAATAACACAATCTAATAATAACACGCTTATGTAAAATAATAAGCGAGATGGTAGATATTGTACTTGGTTTTAGCTCATCTTTTGTGAGATTTTGTTTTTTAAGGGGCATATGCCATGGTTGATCAAGACTTATACAATAATCTAGAATGTTATCTTCAACCTAGGACCGGTAACATCATTAAAGTGCTAGAAAATTTAATCAATATATAAGCTAGTTTAGATTTAAGTAGATTAAATTCCTAGTTATTATGTACTTATAAAGATTCGAAAATTATAATATACTATAGTTATTGTCATGATAATTAGAAGTATGCTATGGATTTATAGTTAATTTTGAGTCATACATGCTCATGCTACAGAGTATATAGCAGATTGTTTGTGTCCCTTACTCTTAGGATTAGATAAGCTACTTGCATAGTTACTAATTTTTTTTGTTAAGAGGATATAAATCGATTATTTACCATCTTTTTTACGAACTAAACAATAATACAATGGTTAAATTATCATAATGAAGAAAAAAAAATAGTTGAACCTATATCTATGGTTTTGGAGACTCTAAACAATTTATTTTAAGAGTACCTTCCAATTCCTCTGCCCCCAACCAAAAAAAAGCACTTAAAATGTTGAAATGCTTTTGGATTTCCAATTTCATCTTTGGAGGCAACTTTTGACACGTAATTTAACATAATGGGGGAGAAACACTATTAACCATTAAGGAGACTGGACGGAGACGTGTCATGTGGCTTGGCCTCGAGACTTTAGAGAAAACGAGCGGACAAGGCCCCGGCAATGTGGTCTTTTCTGGTACCTTTTGCCACTTTCCACTTCCGGACAAGGAAAATGAAGGCCATAGTGCTCCACGTCCCACTAGCATCCCTCACATCACATTGGTGGTGGTATACGTTGAATCCATATGATGAATTAGGCAGAACCGTACGTTTTGTTGCAAAATATATAAAAATATTGAATTAATTAAATTAGAGGCCGAATATACCTTCAATTCAATATAATATTATTCATACGAAAATATTTAGCTATTTTTTTTATAATCAAAATATATCTTACAATTATATATATTATATTGCAAAATGACATCATTAAGAAATACACTGTAAAGTTTTCTAAATATATAATATAACAAAGTTAAATTTTTTGAAAAAATGATCACAAATAACTAGAATACTTATAATTATAATCTATACTAAAGCTATTAATTAATAAATAGTATGTTGAGAGAATTTTTATTTAGTTAATTAGTACTTTCTAATGAAATTTTTTCTTGAAAACTTATTCATGTATTAAAATTGTTTTTGAAAATGCAAAGAAAATATTGAATTGAGTATGACTTAAAGGAAAATACAATCATGGAAAAAAAAAAGAAAAGAAGAAAAAATAGTGATAAAAATATTTTATTGTGAATGTGTGTATTGTGTATCGTGAGCAAATCCACAGAAGAATATACGGCCAAAGTACACGGTCGTGTACATGGCCGTGTATCTCTGCCAGCATATGCACAGAAATGTACACGTACACAGCCAAAGTACACGGTCGTGTATATAGCCGTGTATTCATTCCCTGTCGGCCGGGTTGTACTTTCCATATTTATGATATCTGTGATTGTTGTAATTTAGGTAGGTAGATATATGTGTAATCTTTGTAATTTAGGTAGATAGATATTGGAGATATGCTTGTTATTTACTTAGCTAATTTGTAGGAGTTAGTTTAGGAAATTCTCTTGTATATATATATTCACCATGTGGAAGAAAGAGTGGGGAAATACAACGAAATTAATTTTCCAAATCTTATCATGGTATCAGAGCAGCAAATCGCATCTTGATTTGTTTGTTTGAAAAAAAAAAACGGTGAAGATGAACTCTGGCGATGATGGAAACGTCAAACGAAAGACCATATCACCATATGACATCACGTCCCTCGACAATCCTGGACTTCTGATAACTTAGGTCTAGTTGAAGGGAGAGAATTATGACGAGTGGTCTCGCTCATTGAGAACGGCCTTGAGAGCGAGAAAGAAATTCGGATTTGTTGATGGAACAATCACGAGACCTGATGAGGACTCTGTAGACCTTGAAGATTGGTGGACAATCAACTCATTGTTGGTGTCTTGGATCCGAAATACTATCGAGCCCAGCCTTAGATCAACAATCTCACATGTAGAGATTGCGCAAGACCTTTGGGATGATATACGAGAGCGTTTCTCGTTGGTGAATGGACTTAGAATACAGCAGCTGAAATCAGATCTTGTCGAGTGCAAGCAGAAAGGAATGAGTATTGTCAGTTACTATGGCAAACTCAAACAATTGTGGGATGAATTGGCCAACTACCAATAGCTGCCGATGTGCAAGTGTGGAGGATGCACATGTGATCTCAGGGCCGTGTTAGAAAAAAATTGAGAAGAGGAAAAGGTGCATACTTTTCTCATGGGATTAGAAGAAACATTATATGGGACTGTTCGTTCTAACATTCTGGCTCAAGATCCGTTGCCTAACCTGAATAAAGTGTACTCGATGCTTATCCAAGAAGAACGAGTGAAAGCTATTTCTCGTAGAAAGGATGAACGTGGGGAAGTGATGGCTTTTGCAGCTCGTACTCGAGGAGATGGGAAGGATAAAAACATGGTGTGTACACATTGCAAACGCAAAGGGCATGAGGCTGACAACTGTTTTGCCTTGATCGGATATCCGGAATGGTGGGGCGACAGACTCCGAAACGAAGGAAAAAGCGGAAGACGTGGCAAAGGACGACAATTGCCTCAACAAAGAACAGGACAAGGAGCTGGACGGGGGTCTGGTTCGGTACGTGCCAATGCTGCTCAGACCATAGGAGATAGTTCTTCCTCGACAAACAATGCCGAAGGTGATGGACCTGGATCGCTTGGTCTGAGCAATGAGCAATGGGAGGCACTTGTGAAGCTGGTAAATAACAAAACATTTGGAGGTGAAAAAATGATTGGTAAGCACATGTCCTGGATAATTGACACGGGAGCAACGAACCATATGACGGGAAATCTGAGTAGCTTGTATAACTTGCAGACAGTTCTGCAGTGTTCTGTGGGGTTGCCAAATGGGAGCAGTGCTCTGGCCACCAAAGAAGGGACAATTTATCTTGATGACAATCTTGTTCTTGAAAATGTTTTATATGTGCCTGGCTTAACCTGCAATTTGATTTATGTATCGCAACTCATAAATCAGTCCCATTGTATAATTAAAATCATTGACAATATTTGTGTAATACAGGACCGATCTTCGAGGATGCTGATTGGTGCGGGTGAACGTCGGGATGGACTCTACTATTTCAAAGGGACACAAAAATTAAAGCAATGAAAGCAGATACGATGGGATCACTCGATTTTTGGCATCAACGTCTAGGTCATCCGTCTATGAAGGTTACCAAGTTGCTTCCAATTGTGGATCCTACTAAGAATAATAGTTTGAATAAATGTTGTGAGATTTGTCAAAGAGCGAAACAGACTAGAGAAAAATTCTCTCTTAGTGATTTTAGAGCATCTGAAATGTTTGAATTGATACATTGCAATTTGTGGGGTCCCTATAGAACAATCTCTTTTTGTGGAGCATCATATTTTTTAACTATTGTTGATGATTACTCTAGAGCTGTGTTGATATATCTGCTTGTTGATAAGAAGGAGGTATCTAAAGCCATGGAAAGTTTTTTTTCCATTATTGCACGACAATTTAATAAACAAGTAAAAATTGTGCGAAGTGATAATGGAACGGAATTTACTTGCATGAAAACTTATTTTCTTGAAAATGGCATTTTTTTTCAAACATCTTGTGTTGGGACACCACAACAAAACGGTCGAGTAGAAAGAAAACATCAACACATATTAAACGTGACTCGAGCTCTACGCTTTCAAGGCTGTCTACCTATTTCATTTTGGGGTGAATGTGTTCTAACTGCTGGTTACTTAATCAATCGAACACCTTCATCAGTTCTGAATGGAAAAACTCCTTATAGTATTCTTTATGGACGGGAACCTGCGTATGATCATCTCAGAATTTTTGGATCATTATGCTATGCTCATAAACAAGGGAGATCGGGAGACAAGTTTGACAGTAGAAGTAGACGGTGTATCTTCGTTGGTTATCCGTTTGGGCAAAAGGGCTGGCGGCTGTATGATTTAGACACACGTGAATTCTTTGTTTCACGCGATGTGAAATTTTTCGAGACAGTATTTCCATTTGCTTCGTCCTCTAGGTGTACGGTTGCTGATATTGATTCCCCAAATGAGGCTAGCTTGGTAGCAAGGGGGAGACATATTGATAACGTCCTTCCACCAGACACAGACCTTAAACAGGACTTCGAACAGGAAGAGGAGCAGGGTAGTCAGGTTGGTACTCTGGACCAGGTTGCGGAACAAGGTGTTGCGGTTGTCGACGGAGAATTGTTGGGTCGCGGACATAGGCACAAACAACCTTCCCTTTTGCTGCGCGATTATGTTCTTCATGCAATCAAAACCTTGAGTCCATCCCCCTCGTCATCCACACCACAGCATCTCTCAGGTACGGCTCACCCTATTGCACACTATGTGAATTGTGCTCAATTTTCTTTGCAACATCGTCTTTTTCTTGCAGCATTAAGTGTAGACCGTAAGCCACTCACTTTCTCTGAAGCTGTGAAACATAAAAGGTGGCGCGAGGCAATGCAACAAGAAATCCAAGAATTGGAAAATAATGCAACTTGGGATATTGCTGATTTACCTCCCACTAAGAAAGCTCTAGGCTGTAAGTGGGTATACAAGATCAAATATCATTTAGATGGCACTGTGGAACGTTATAAGGCCCGGCTCGTGGTGTTAGGCAATCGTCGAGTGGAAGGGATCAATTACACTGAGACGTTTGCTCCCGTTGCCAAGATGACTACTGTTCGAATGTTTTTAGCAGTCGCAGCGGCGAAAACTTAGGAAGTACATCAGATGGACGTCCATAATGCTTTTCTTCATGGAGATCTTCAAGAGGAAGTCTACATGAAGTTGCCACCTGGTTTTCACGTCTCGACTTCTGGCAAAGTCTGCAAATTGCGTAAGTCACTATATGGTCTCAAACAAGCTCCGAGATGTTGGTTTGCCAAGCTATCTACTGCTTTGAAAGCGTACGGGTTCAAACAGTCCCTTTCTGACTACTCCTTGTTCACTATGCAACGTGATACTATACAGCTCAATGTCCTTGTCTATGTGGATGATCTTATTGTGTCTGGCAACAACACTTCCGCCATTCAACAGTTCAAACAATATCTCTGTGCTTGTTTTCATATGAAAGACCTGGGAATTTTGAAGTATTTTCTTGGTATAGAAGTTGCGCGGGGACCTGCCGGATTTTTTTTGTGTCAAAGGAAATATACGTTGGATATTATTTCTGAAGTTGGCCTACTAGGAGCTTGCCCTGCCCAGGTTCCTTTAGAACAAAATCATCGTTTGGCACTTTCGACTAGCCCCTTGCTCAATGATCCGGAATCATATCGTCGCTGGTTGGACGATTGATTTAATCGTGTTTCACCAGACCTGAACTTTCTTATAGCATTCACGTTTTATCTCAATTTATGCAGCAACCACGTGAAGATCATTGGCAAGCTGCGTTGCGAGTGGTTCGTTTCCTAAAGCGTAGTCTAGGGCAAGACATCGTATTGAGTAGCAAATCTGAGCTTCGCTTGCATGACTGGTGTGATGCCGACTGGGCCGGTTGTCCATTAACAAGGAGATCGCTTACGGGTTGGTTGGTATTCCTTGGTGACTCTCCTGTCTCTTGGAAAACGAAAAAGCAAAAACGGTGTCTCGTTCGTCTGCTGAAGCGGAATATCGAGCTATGGCTGCCACTACCTGTGAGTTAAAATGGTTGAAAAGCATCTTGTGTAGCATCGGTGTACTTCATCCCTCACCTATGACCTTACATTGTGACAGTCAAGCCGCTCTCCACATATCTCACAATCCCGTGTTTCATGAACGAATGAAACACATTGAAGTTGACTGCCATTTTGTGCGTAATTCAATTTTTCATGGTGATATCCAAACGAAATTTGTGCCGTCTCGTGAGCAACTTGCTGATATTTTTACCAAGGCTTTAGGTACAAAGCAATATGACTATGTTCTTCGCAAGTTGGGCATTCGAGATCTTCATGCTCCAACTTGAGGGGGAGTATTGTGTATCGTGAGCAAATCCACAGAAGAGTACACGGCCAAAGTACACGATTGTGTACACGGCCGTGTATCACTGCCAGAATGTGCACAGAAACGTACACGACCAAAGTATACGGTCGTGTACATGGCCGTGTATCTCTGCCAGCATATGCACAGAAATGTACACGGCCAAAGTACACGGTCATGTACATGGCCGTGTATCTCTGCCAGCATATGCACAGAAATGTACACGTACACGGCCAAAGTATACGGTCGTGTATATAGCCATGTATTCATTTCCTGTCGGTCGGGTTGTACTTTCCATATTTATGATATCTGTGATTGTTGTAATTTAGGTAGGTAGATATCTGTGTAATCTTTGTAATTTAGGTAGATAGATATTGGAGATATGCTTGTTATTTACTTAGCTAATTTGTAGGAGTTAGTTTAGGAAATTCTCTTGTATATATATATTCACCATGTGGAAGAAAGAGTAGGGAAATACAACGAAATTAATTTTCCAAATCTTACCGGTGTGAAATAAAAAATAGAATAAAATAGAGAAAAAAAAAAACAAATCTAAAGTAAATTGAACCCGTAACCCAAATGTATAAATGCATGCCTTGACCACTTAACTATATCACACATTTATGACATCTAATGCTTTTAAAATTATAATTATAGTACATACTTTTTCTTAGTTTTCAAATAAATACAATAAATACATTTTTTTTTCGGAGTTGAATGAATAATTAAATATTCGGTGCATTATGAATGTGTGTACACGAAGCAAATATATTCAAAGTCAAAATCCCACCATCGTCTCCGCCACATGCACAATGTTCATGCGCTCAGTGTCGGTGTCATCATAGATACAATGCATGATCCCACTTCGGTTTTTCCAATGGGTCCCACACATTGCCCATCCCCAAAGATCCTGTTTCAAATAATCCGCCCACTGGTAGAAGGCCACGTGGACGAACCCAACGTTTAGCGTACCAGTCCCAGAACATGGTCGTCGATAACGTTATCTTTCCCACTGATAGGGTGGGGTGGCGGTGGCCTTTCCACGTGTCTGCTCGCAACAGCTGCAGATGCACCGTATGGATCCCATCTCATGACTAAATCTGTATAATAAAGAATTAGAGTATATTAGATAACGTTTGGCTCGTAATATTAAACTGTAAAAAGAGTATTGACAGTACAATACATAATAAAACAAATTGGACAAAATAATTTTTTAACATCACGTTTGTTACGTTTAGTATTGAATAATTTTTTTTGTAATATTGATTATTTGATATTATAAAGTATTATATCAAACATGATATTTTTAATAATTACACTCTTTGTATAATATAATAGTTATTTAATTATATTTTTAATATTATTAAAAAAATACAATTTGAAGAGATTATTTAATTTAAGTAATTGAACGAATTATATAAAATAATAAATATAAATCTATTGATTTGCTCTGTAATTAAAAAATTAATTATCCATACTATAAATTACAATAATTTGTCTTATATTTAATAACCTTAGTATTAATTAAATTGATATTATAATAAATTAATATATATTAAATTTCAATCATTTGCCTTAATATTTAATAACTATAATGTTAATTTAATCAATATTATAATGACTAAGGACATTTTTGAGATTTTAAAATATATTTGTTTTTTCATGTAAAATTAATTTTTGTACCATATTTTATATGGTACAAAATTTAAGTATTTTTTCAAGCACTCCACGATATCTTTTATGCAGTAATTAAACTAAATATACAAACTAAATGAAGGATAAAAAATTTTATCCAGTCTAGTACCACAAAATCTTAACAACCAAATAATACCTTAATCTTAATTAAGAATATTTGACTTGCTTTAGGTTAGGTTGACGGGCTAGCTAGAATCTAACCTACACTAGTTTATCAATGCTCATATATGCATTCTAACGGAGGAATACACCCACTTCACGTGTATATAAAAAACAAATGAAATAATTATAAAGTAATTTTATTTATTTATTATTTTTCTATAATAGTGCAATTTTTCTCTCACTTAATTATAATTGTAATTTCTATCCAATCTTAGTTTTTATTCCAATTGTGACATGACTATTATTTATTTATTACAGCACTATAATACTCTAAAAAATATAAGATATAAAGCCATCTTATTCACTCTATGTATCACAAAATAAGTGATCAATTATATATATAGAGGATAAGTGGGAGATAAAAGTGGGGATAGGAAGTTATTTTATCAAATGTTCTGGATAATGGGTAAAAACTACCATTGAAACATGAAATAAGAGTATATTATGTAAGTGTTAGTTATAGAATGAGGAATATAGAATTGTCATGTGAATCAATTTCAATGGTTAAATATTTAGAAAAATAAAGAATAAAGATATAAATTAGTGTCTTTTGCTTTAATAACATAGATATAGATACATATTTCTTTTTGCCCTAATTAGTGTTTACAAAATTATATTTTACTAATTTTTTATTTGCCAACTATTATATATGCTATAACTGTTGGAGGAAAGGGAATTTTCGAATTTAATTTATTTCGCTGCAAAATTAACATGATCAACTTTCATGTTACTGGATTATAAATGCTTTAACATGCTTTGCCAGTTAAAATTGCGTTGCCCTTTAGTAAATCCTTGCTAGAAAATATTTAACTTCCCTTGTTGAATTTTAAACTGAAACGGTCAATTTTTTTAAACCGCATTATAAATTATATTAGATTTTATTTAACATTTAACGAACATTTATTGTGAATTATTTATAGAATTTCTTTAGCATAGCATATAATGAAGATTTCGAATCCTAATGAAATAACACGCTTTGAGTTCTTCATGGACCCTATTGGTAAGTTCATAGGAGATTATATTATTAACTATTATATCAAGACGATAAAAAGGAATCGAACTTAGCTCTTTTGGTAAGATAAAAACTTAAAATACTCACTTCAATAGCTTTCTTTTTTTTTTTTTTCTAAATGCTTATATGTGAAAATGAGAAAAAGCAATTCATGGCGATAAAAATGCATAAAGTAAACGGGAAAAAAAGAGTAGAGGCTACAACTTAACTCAAGCCTCTAAACCAGAGAAAAAAATAATTCATTTTGAATTTTTTTGTGGCCGTAGAATCATTTTGACTACGTGCCTCTAGTTTAAGAGGGAGGAAATAAAAAGACCTACCTAAATTCTAGCCACCAAAAGTTTGAAAAATAGTTTTTATTTTTATTTTTTAAGGTAAATTAATAGGACTAAATGGGTAATCATATTGTATAAAGTATTTATATGTATCATGTTCAATTGAGAAAGTTTCAAGTTAGTGTTGAGAGTCATAGGGCTTCGAGTAACTATTTTCTTCAAATATCTCCAACATAGGTATGAGCATGATGTCTTTATACCATATAATATTATGAAAGCTATAATCTAAAATATATATATATAAAACAATTTTTAAGTTCCTAAATGATTATTCTATAGTACTTTGGCTTTATGTGCTTGAACTTATATAGAATTCATTGGCTTTATGTATACTAGTTTGATAAATAGTTATGTTATGGGGATGGCAAATATAAGTAATGTGAACATCTTTGACTTTTCAAGCTTATCGACAATTTGTTTTTTAATCATATTTTATCTCATAGAACTATTAGTTTAGCTATATATAAACAACATATTATAATTCATGAATTATGAAAGGAGGAGGAGTAGAATTGTGTGAGCTGTGTCGAGTGTATGTTTCAATCCACATTTTGTAATTAAAAATTTAATAAAAGAATCACAAGCTTTGGTAAAGTGATAGGAATGGAGAATATCGATGGAAGTTGAATGAAACATTGTGTTTTGTTATATGAAACTTAATGGAATATCTAGTATATGTTGGTATATGTTAAAGTTTTTATAATCTTAACCATATAAACTTGACTTCTTAATGAGATAGATTAAGTTCAATATAGACTAAGTTTAATGTGTTTATCTTGATAATTGTAATAGTAGTTGAAAAAAAAAAGAAAAAGGTGAATCAGTCTATATATTTCTATTTTAACTAATTTCTTTTTGCTTTAAAATTAGGAAGATGTGAATGAAAATAAAATTTAAATTACAAAGGTACCATAAAAGAAGACTATCAAAGTAAAAATAGAATAACTTTATTGAATACTAACTCCATTACCATTTATTTCCTTTTTAATACTAACTAAATAGAATAAATAGAAACATTTTTTTTTTCAATATCCATTCACTTCATTTTCATATTGCTAAACATCAAATGAAATATATATATATTTTTAGCATTACTCGATTATTTTAATTTTCAACCTATTCATTTTTCTTACAAGATATTTGGTTAGTTTTATAGCATCATCTTTGTCTCTAGATTGATTGGTAGGAATAGTTATTCCATAGAAGAATTGTCATTACTATAAGTTAAGTAATTATTAGGACCGTAAATAAGTCGAGCTGAGCTTTTTGATGATTTGGGTTTGGTTTGTTAGAAAAGTTATCAAGCTTAAGCCAAATTGAACTTTTTCTAAGCCTAAAATTACAAACTCAAGCTTGAGCTTGTTAATAGATTTGAAACTTGAGTTCAACTTGTTTAGATAAACAACTTATTTATTTAAATGAGCCTAAACTCGAATTTGATTAAATAAATGAACATAAATAAACCTACTTATGAGCTTGTTCACAAGTTAGCTTGTTAACAATATAAACGAGAACTCACTCATGAATTTGTTTGCAAAGTAGTTTATTAACAATGTAAACAAAAGTTTGCTCATAAGTTTATTTGCAATTTTGCTTGTTAACAATATAAATGAGAGCTTGTTTCAAACTTGCTTGTGAACTTGTTTAGAGCCGACTTATTAATAATAAAAATAAGCTTAACTTACAAGTGTGTTTACGAGTTTTTTTATGAGCTTACTTATAAACCGACTCATTAATAATATAGATAAGTTTGCTCCCAAACTAATTCATGAACCTAAAAAGAAGCTTTGATTCAACTCATTTAAATAAACAAGCTTTATTTTTAGCTTAAGCTCGACTTGTTTGCTAGTTGAGTTTAAGTAGCTTGTGAGCAATTTGGCTTATTTACATCTTTAATAATTGTAATTCCTTTTCACCACCAAAGGAATAATTATTCATAATCTCTTCTTATACAAGAAAAAGATACAAAAATATTACTTATGTTTTCACTTATTTGCAAACAAGTAACCTGGGTTATTTTTTGTTTATTTTTTTAATAGAGAAGTGACTTGAGTTTAATAAACAAGTGTTAATATTATTTAAAATATTTAGAGGGATATGTGTCAAATAACTAATATAATAAAAGAAAATATTAAATAAATTTAAACCTATACTTTTTTTTTAAAGAAAAAGCTAAAATTTTTCTTTTTTGAAAAAAAAAAATTTCAACTACTTGAAGACTTGGATATGGTTAGCCTCCACCAGGAGGGAAGGTAGGTGTGATGTAACCCCACTAAGGTGGTCTAAATGGGGCCACAAAGATTATGGGTCGCAACCGAACACTAAAGATGAGTCATGTAAACTACACTTGGTGAGGGTAATCACCCATCATCATAGTGGTGTTGGATACCCCAATGGCAAAAATTAAAAAAGAAGAAGAAGAAAAAAGTGTGAAAGACCGAATGAGTTATTGTTAGGTCGTGCAATCCATTTATGAGCCCTCACAAGTTTTCATTGCTTTTTTTTTTTACCTTTTTCTTTTTAAGTGTGGTAGGTGGTTGCAAAACTTACTTATCATTAAAGCTAGGAATGCGAGCCAAATGGGCTGGCTTGCAGGTCGTCATGGCTAGCTGCAGTGGCTCGCAAGAGTTGTGGGTTACAAAAATCGACCCGCCTTGCCTCATGAGCTGGCCCGCTCGGCCAGCGAATTTTTTTTTTAATCTAGTTTTTTTATTAAAGTTTATTATGTAGGACAAGCTAGATGGAATTTTTTATTTTTTTTAGATAAACTTTTTTTTCTTTGTAAGTATAATTTATATTACATATGTTAGAAAAAAAAACGTTGAAAATTATTTAAATTAGTGTTTCTATTCGCACAAGATTTTTTTTTTTTCAGGTCAGCGGACCAACCCGCTCTCCCCGCCCTGGGTCAGCCCGCGGACTTGCCTCGCAATTACTAGCTTTACCCATCATCATGGGTTGCAACCCACATGAAGTTTTGGTCGTTTTCTGGTCACCACGAGGGGTTGCTCCGCTCTCCTTGATGGTTGCCAGCCATCCATTGATCTACGGGTAATTGGAAAATAGGCTTTAATTTTTTTTTTATGGGTTTAAATTTATTTAAGATTATTTTTTATTAAATTAATTATTTTAAATCAATAGTATGCTAACATATTTTCCTCTAAATATATTAAATAATATTATTACTTATTATATAGAACTCGGATTACCTCTTTTCGGAAAAAATTAACTCAGATCTATTTGCAAGTAATTTCCCCCCTTATGTATTTTTATATAATTATATCACGAATCGGTATTTTTAAATATATTGCTACATATTATTAATTCTATTTTTAACTGCAGCCAAACTAAATAACAGTCGGTACTTTCATCTTATTTTCATCAATTATAATTCTATTATCGTCTTCCTTCATTCCGCTAAACCAAGAAATCATTAGAAAGAGTGACAGGCACGGAAAGAAGAAGAGGTAAATTGAGCGGTGGTGGTGGGTCTATATTTTGTGAGTGAGGAGTCGTGTGTGCCCAATGAAGAAGTGGGTGTCATATAGCTACTGGCTATTTGGTTAATCGTGCAGATTGGAGGCCAAAAGCGGTGCATTATTGTCCATACAAAATTGCACTCAACCAGTAGCTAAACACGCGTCCAAACTCGTGGAAAAGGAGAGAAATTTGTTTAGTCAGTTCAGTCAAAAAGGGGATCCACGTACATTTCCTTGTAAAATAAAAAAGACAACCTTTTTTTGCTTAATTTCTCACTTGTATCGTATATTCATGTAAACTTATCATAGCGGAGACCCTTGTACTTTTGGGTGTTAGGATTCCATCATTTCAGTAGCCGACTTTGTCTTTTGCCTTATACTTGAGGATGCTGTACTGGGTCATTTGGTTTTCCTGTTAAATAACTAGAAATTGAAGTCTTTGGAGAGGTATAAGGTAGAAGGAGAAATTGAATCATTGCAGTGTAAGTTTCAGCATGGCTATAACGTCGTTAGGGGCTGTGGCTCCTAGTGTAGAGGTTTCAAATTACCTTAGATTTCTGGATTCTGCTAGGGAAGTTACCCCTTTTCTGTATTCGACCAAACTCTTGTTCCGGGGCCGCACAACCAAGAATTTTGGTAAGAAGAAGTGGGGTTCACGCTGTGTGGGGAGGTCCATTCAAGAGAGGAGGAGGAGTTGTATGCGAGCTGTGTCGAGCGTAGTGGCGAAACCGGCTGAAGATACGGCGGTGTCTTCCGAGGAGAAGGTGTATAGTGTTGTACTAAAGCAAGCGGCTTTGGTAAACAGGCAGTTGAGGTCAAAAGGGAATGTTGAGGTTAAACCAGATATTGCTCTACCGGGGACTTTGAGCTTGTTGAGTGAAGCTTATGTTCGGAGTGGTGAGGTCTGCGCGGAATATGCCAAAACATTTTACCTGGGTTAGCGTTCTTTTTGCTCTATCATGTTTGTTTCACCGAAAAATTTTCCCCATATTTTTTACAATAAAAGCATTAGAACTCTGCATAGGTACTTGTGATTTTTTAATAGTAAATAATGGCGGGAGACGAAGGTGGTAGCCATGATTGTGTTGGTGCTTAAACTATTATGGAAAATGTTGATGAAAAATGAAAAAATGGTTTTTATTTTTAGTCGTTTTCCTCATGATTATTGATATTGTCCTTTGTTGTTATCCACTGTTTACCGCTGAAAGCTAAGAGTATCCGTAACCTTTTGAGATTATTTCAATACATTTAACAGTCATGTAACTTTAATTATAGCAAATATCGAACAAAATCTCAGAAAACCTTTTCCACAGATCCAATCCACCTAGAAGTATGCTCATCTTGTATTCTTACGCTATATAAATGGTTCTTTTTGTTTTCTAATTGTGTTGGTTCTGCAGGGACTTTACTAATGACACCTGAAAGGAGAAGGGCTATATGGGCAATATATGGTGAGTAAATTGGAGTAGACAGTTTGAAAGAGTGAACTATTCCTTTTAATGTTTAGTGAATATATTGAGTGAAGAATTTAGCAAATTTAAATATGCTGTAGGATCAAATTTGCATACACTGGATTAGTATCTTATGGATAGAGATTCTTTGGAAAAGTTTCAATGTTTGAAGCAACCTGAAATAATCTTGGTAAATATTGAATTTAACTTTATAACCAGCTGATTTAAAAGGTTAAACTTGAAGAACGCTAGTGTGGAGATTCAGAGTCAAAGATCTCTTATTGAGGTGCTACGTTAAATTTAGCTGCACAACCAATAATCTAAAAGTTTAAAACTAAATGCCTTTATATTTTATTTTTAGCAGTGCATAAAAAAAAAAAAAATTCAGTCAGTTGTCTGTTAGTTATACACTTGAAAGCGACTTTTACATTAGCTGCACATTCATAACCTAACTAATTGCAGCCTATCCATTTTTTATTTAACATATACAAGCTACCTATGTTAATTAATTACTTGGCAGTTAGTGCTTTTCTGATCTTCCTGCAGAAGCTTTACTTGATCCTGAATGCATTTGGATTTAACATGAATTCTTCTCCTGCTTGCTATCCTACTCTATATGTTATGATATTGATGAACATAGTTAAATATTCTATTTGATGCTGATGGGTTATTGAAATTAAAAGGATTCTTCATTCCTGTCAATATCTGTATTTTGCATATATGAACTTTGCAATGCTCTCAGATGTTCCCTTCAAGTGATAAAGAATTCTGAGACTACTGTTCAGGCAATTTACTCACGCTCGTTACTTGGATAACATGATTACCTTTGCTTGATAAACTTTTTTTTGAGTGTTTAACATATGTACCCTGGTCATGAAGAGAGCACTTAACATATGAGATGCCGTTTAATGTTTCATGCAGTTTGGTGCAGGAGAACAGATGAGCTTGTTGATGGACCGAATGCTTCCCATATAACCCCTGGTGCTTTAGATAGATGGGAATCAAGGCTGGAGGATCTCTTTAAAGGCCGTTCATTTGATATGCTTGATGCTGCTTTGTCAGACACTGTTGCTAAATTCCCTGTTGACATCCAGGTCTGTGATTTTACACTCAAACTTGTGATTGCCTGAATAGATATTGGGGAAGAGATGAATAGCATAAAACTTCATTTACTTAACTAACATGATAGTGACATCTCAGCATGCCTCTGTATTTTTTCACCATTTGGCAACTGGATAGGTTTTCTTAGCTGATATGAAATCTCACTCTTTTATTTTTTTTTAAAATTATATTTATTTATTTATTTTTAAGTTTCGACTTTTACTGAATGTCTCCCTCATTTTATACCTATTTAAAGGAAAAAAATTGAACAGTATGAAAAGTGTGATGCGTGAGTTTCTTGAATTTAATGTGAAAGGGCAATTTTTTCCTCATCTCTGCAACCCTCTAAAAGTTGCTCATTTTGGTGAAGTTAGAAATATAATCATCCTATTTTGTTGATTGCATCTTCAATTTCTCTTAAATAAGTCAGATATATTGGAAAGTTCATGTTTCTTGGAACAAGTTCCCACACTTGTCTAACAAGGCATGAATTTTTGACTCACCAATTCTCTTATTAATGCAATTACTGGTGAACTCAAAAGCATTATAGGAACTACCATAAATAGAACATTGTACTTGTATTTTTGGCTTACCTGTATTCTTATTGAAGTTTTTATAATATATTTATAGTTTTGTTGCCGTACTTTTGCAGCCATTTAAAGATATGATTGAAGGGATGAGGATGGACCTTAGAAAGTCAAGATACAAAAACTTTGATGAACTTTATCTCTACTGCTACTATGTGGCGGGGACTGTGGGTTTAATGAGCGTTCCGGTTATGGGCATTGCTCCTGACTCCCAAGCGACCACAGAGAGTGTTTACAATGCTGCATTGGCATTGGGGATAGCAAATCAGTTAACCAACATACTCAGGGACGTCGGAGAAGAGTAAGTGACATGCGTGATATTTCTTGTGCCTGGTTGGTAATGTCTATAATAACAATGGTTGGGGGTTAACACAGGCACTTTTCTAAAGGATTAGGTGCTGTACCTCTGCTTCTGCAATAATTTCTGACAAAAATGTTTTATCCATATTAGAGGCATAATGTCTAGCTTGAGAATGAGGCCTTGTTTGGATTATTTAATGAGTAGGACTGAGGAATCCAACTATATAGAATTTTTCTGAGAACTTAATGAGCAGGGTTCAGTCATATTCTTTTAATCATTCTACTAAACATCCTCATCAAGTCTCATGCAAACAAAAGAAATTTGGTCTTCTTAAAATCTTTGTACGTCATTGACTGAATGAGGCCTTATTGTTATAATATAATGGTCATCAATACATTGAAGTGAAAGCACATTAGAAAAATCTTTATGTTTTAATTGTCTGTAGCAGCAGTAACATCATCTCCATGGTGTTTACAATATGGATATAAATTTTTCTTTCAGTGCAAGAAGAGGAAGGATTTATTTACCACAGGACGAGCTAGCCCAAGCAGGAATTTCAGATGATGACATTTTTGCTGGAAAGGTTACAGATAAATGGAGAAGCTTCATGAAAAGTCAAATCAAAAGGGCCAGAAAGTTCTTTGATGAGGCTGAGAAAGGAGTTACAGATCTAAATGAAGCTAGTAGATGGCCGGTAATAATCAGAACTTTTAGTTTCAAAATCACCGCATAATGTCTGGAAGCATTATAGAAAGTTATGTTATCTTCACTTTAAAAATATTCTGTTCAACATACGAAAGCATCCTTAACTGCTTGCTCATTTTTGACAGAATGGTAATCCTAAAATCATCCTTATTACATTATCTAGGAAAAGTTCTTTTTAACTGTTTCTACTCGTGATATTGGTTGTTAAGCCAAGAATTTGATTACGAACTTGTGTTTCTTCCAGCACTTAAATGGAATTTATGCTTCTTAATCGTCTAAAGATTAATGACTCAAATGGATACCCAGACAAAGTTACTATCAGGTGCATGGCCTGAGCTGAGGATTTGTTTGGTATTCATGTACTGAGTCAAGTCAAGTGATTGACAATGTGGTAGGTAGAAGCGGATTCGGATTATTATCTAATATCACATCTTAGTAGGGATATTGTGGTGAAATTTTCAGTTCTGTTGTGTGGTCCAATTCCTATATGTGGATTAATATGTCTTGACATCGCCGTGCTGCAGGTATGGGCATCTTTGCTTCTTTATCGACAAATATTGGATGAGATTGAAGCTAATGATTATGACAACTTCACAAGGAGAGCATATGTTAGCAAAGTCAAGAAACTTGCAGCGTTGCCCATGGCATATACAAGGTCACTTATTGGTCCTTCTGGAAAATTATCTTCTCTAATTGAGGTATGAATGGATCACCATCTGTCCATTTCATATTCGCTTGAAAGCAATACGTAGGAAAAGAAGATAACTCAGATTTGTAGATTGGAAATAGTACACGAAAGAATGTAATATGTCCCTTAATTCAAGGAAGATGGCTTGATCTTCACTATAATGTCAAGGCAATGTTCTCATGTAATTAAATGGCTTGTCTTCTCTCTGGATCCCTCGAGTTTCAGAAGGCATTCTCCTGACTTCGTGTTGCCGTAGATAGGATTGTAAATTTCTTGCAGGCTGGATTACAACAAATGTACTGGTCTAATGCCCGGTTGGCTCGACAGTATGCTTGAAGGAGAGAGAAGAATTTTTTTTTTTTTTTTGTTTTCTTGGGTAATATATATAATGTAAATTAAGTACTTCAAAATCTGTATTCTTTATTAAATAAATATAAGAAGTGCCTTCACGACTTGCATCAGGTCACTCTTCAAATATGAAAAATGATAGTGGGTGCTTCAGACTATCTTTAGGAGATTTCTTTTATAAAACTCATTTCATGGATAAATATATACATATTTTCGATTTTTTAAAAGTACGAAGTGATGGAGGTACTGGTTGTAACCGATGGTCGAGGAATGTCATTAAAGGCACGATGAAATGATGTTTGAATCCTAAACCTTTCAAGGATGCAAAATATGAATTTCTTACTTGGAGGAAGTTCATTATTTATTTGCCCGTTTGTTTCACGAAGCAGTATTGCTATTTAGAATAATACAAGGAGTATGGAGTTTTGCACGACACAGGACAACATTATTTTTGATGGTGATGGTGCTGCTGTTGAGAAGTATGGTTTTAGGAGACTAGATAGTGGCAGAAACATCACTAGTATTGACTAATAAAAGTTCAATAGTTAATAAATGTTGAAAAAAGTTTATTATATATCATGTGTATATATACGTGATGATCAATAAAATTTAAATATATAATAATAAAAAAAAATACCATCTATATACATACTATGTATCTACTATTTGTAAGTATACGATTCTTAAATGCTTTTGGCTTGATGTAGAGTTTGGGGATGACGTGACTGTATGGTAGCCTGCCCTTCTCTCTCTCTCTCTCTCTCATTGTTTGATACTATAGTAGGTCGTAATGAGGACTGAGGAGCCATATTGGCTGGCTGAGACAAACATTATCGGCGAAGTGGTTACATACATACATTTATTTACAAACGAAACAAGCTGTAAGCCTGTAAGCAACATACTGCAGACCGTGGAGTAGCACATATTTGACCAAATTTTAGATACTAAATCTGACGTTGTCCTGACAAACTTTATCCTAGAAATAGGAATGATGACAGGAAAATCGGTCTGAATTGAATCCTATGCGAGCGAACGGGCAAAATTACCAAGAAAAAAATACTGAAAAAGGCACATATAATCGCACAAATTACAATAACCATGTTCACATGTCACACATACAATAATAAGATAATCAATGCTATTAAGCTATTCGCTTATTCAACACAAATACATTCCTTACATGGATGTTCTGCTATGTGAAAAAGAATGATATGCCATTTGATGTAATTAATAATAGACAAGAATCAATAGAAATATAACATATGATTGATTTTTTGATTTATTACTTATAGTAATTATTCAAATTTATAAATACGTGTTATATTATTATTAACCTTGCCTATCGCTGACCAATCCAAATGGCATATCACTCCTTTTTGTCCTATGTAGGCTTCCGAATCTTAAAGAAGTGTCATCAACTTCTTCCATGATGCCCTGTTTGAAATGTTTTCCCACCAGGCATTGACACTCTTTCTCTCCTTCACCAAATGCTCCATCCCTGCCTCTTCCATCAGGTACCTTATGCCGGGAAGGTGGCTGAGATCTGCTAGTGTAAATGACTCTCCGGCGAGATAGGTGCTCTTCGACAACCGGTCCTCGTAGACGTCCAACACCTTCTCCAGCTTATTTGCGCAGCTATCGACTAAGGCCATGTCGCTAGCACTACCCATACGTGGAAATACTAAGAGCTGAAGCACTATCGTATACACTAACTCATTGAAATTGTGTGCTTCAACTTCTAGCCATTGGTCCACCAGGGCTCTTTCCTCTAAAGTGGTTCCTAATAAGTTTGTTCCTTGGTTTGCGTACTTAGCTGCATAATACCTGATTATTGCCCTCGATTCTGTGAAACATAGCAAAATGTTAACCAGTTAAATTGATATTACAGTTATCAATTCTATATAAAACATTAAAGGATAAATATTTGCTGCTCTCGGATTTGTTGTCTTATCAATCATATTCAAATACGTAGACAAAAAATCAATATATAATGATAGAAATTTATTCTACTATATATGTGATTGATTAAGACATATTTAAAATATAAAATTCGAAATAATAAGTATCTATCCAAGATTAATAATATTGATGGTTGACTCCCATAAAAAAAATATTTTAAAAAGCATTTTAAAATACTTATCAACATATTAAATATAAAAACTTTTCATCTTTTTATATACTACTCTTTGTAAAAGTAAGCAATCAATATTGAAAAACTTAAAAGGTCTAGATACTTCATAAAATATGGAAAAATCGTTTTTATTACTTATTGTTGATTTCATGATGCGTAGTTATTGATGAAATCAATATACAATTATTAATTAAAAATTGCAAAAGATCTATAGTTATGCATATGAAGTTGAAGGTTTATAGACCGGTATATTATTTTGGGATTAGAAAATTATTGTAATTTTGATTTGACACACCTTGCAATAATTGGGGAGGAACTACTAAACTATTCTTAAATATAATTACGATAAAAGTATATTTTGTGTTTTCCATTGCTTAGGATTTAGGGGGGTCATGCCCTTACCGAAAAGTCTAAAGTCTCCATCCTGAATGGCGGGCACCTGTCCAAATGGCTGCAAGAAAGCAAAATTTCAGGCCTTAGTCTACTTGTTTCCAGAAAAAGCACTCGTTAATAAAAAAATTCTTTCCATTATATTTTTATGTATTTAGTTGTATTTACAAAAACATGTTAAAAAGACTTTTTTGATGTTTGATTTGATTTTTTTTTAAATACAGTCGTACATAGATAAAAATATCATAAGCATATTACTACAAAAACATTATGCCAAACATTTGATATAAAAGTAAAAGAGTAAAATATAGATAAATTTATAACATTCATTATTATAGTTTCTATAGCTTATTTCTATAATATTTTTTGTAAGTGTTTTCAACTGGTTCCCCATAAAGCCTTTTCTTGTTTAAAATATCATTTACAGGTGAATCCAAATAAATATCAAAGAGAAATTATCTTCCGAGCGTTAGGTAACCATTTTTTTTTCCGTAAATTGTGGAAACTAATTTGACCAAAAAAAAAAACATTTTCCGTATTAAAATGGTATAAATTATTTTCCTGAAAAATGTTAGGAATTTTCCTTTTAATGGGGATTTTTTTTTACTTAAAAAGCTTTTTTTAGCCAAATAAATAAAAGAAAACAAAGGTTTTGTTTTATGAATTTTTTTCCTAAAATAAAGGAAATTTATTGCCCGTTTACTTTACTTATTGTAGTAATAATTCCATTATAATTTTATTTTTTATAAAAAAGCTAGGTTATATTTTAGATCCGTAATAATAATTTCATAAAGAATCCCTATTATAAAAAAATATTGAATAGTTGTTTGTAACTTAAACTTATAAATAATAATTTAATATTATAATCGATTTTTTCTCCTAAAATATGTTTACTAAAATCAAAATTAATATATAACAATTTTATTACAATTCTATTCTATTTTTTTTTATAATAATTATTATATTACAATTTTATTTTGCTCAACCGAGTAAAGAAGCAGTTAGAATATCCCAATCCGGTGAAAATACCCATGAGACATTATTCAACTGCACTGAATCGCGTGCGTTGACTTTTGTAGTATAAAAAAAGCCGTTTATATGAAGCATCGAAAAAGGTAGGACGCATTTCGTGATGGATACATATTTTTACTATATATAGTTATATGACAACAAAAAGTGATACGACAATGATTACAATCCTAGTATGGAAAAAAGTTTCTATCTTTATCTATGTTTAAATGTTCCAACGAAGAAGAAAATAAATATAAAAAATTCTTCAAACGTGAGAACAGACAATTAAATCGAGATCCTACTTGCTAGGTAGGTGCTTAGCTACCAACAATATTTCATTTGTTCTAGAGAGTAAATGATAGAGATCAATCAGGACGTGTCACCTGACGGTGAAGAAACTCTGGTCGCTTATGCTCGCCTGAGTCAAGATCGACATGAACAATCTCAAATTCCACCTCCTTCTCCATGAGACAAACCATCACCCGTTGAGGACAAGCCGCTCTCACGGGGCCATGCACCTTAACCGCCATGATCTTAATAACTATGTATGTTTCAAAAGTTAAAAACCTATTACAGTGTATTAAGCAAATATGGATTTTCGTTTTACATGCATGCTGTTCTTTTATACAACAACTTTGAAGATTCTCAGCAACATCAACAGTCATAACGGTGGTTGGCACTTTCCACGTGAATTCTGTGAAAGAAAACTGGTTGTTTTTGTATTGAGTTTCCGAATAGTTTAAGAATCCGCCATTTTTTTTTTATTATTCCTGTTAAACTTCGTACTGTCTGGGGGTTGTCACATGCTGAGAGCAACTGGTGGATGTTAAGACAAGTTTTGACTTACTCACCAAACAATGGCTCGACATCAAGTTTAGGTAATTATTCATCCGATATTCTTATTTTGTTTTGTTATCCGAATTACGGCGGTCTTTGCTTTTAGAACCCTAGGGCTCTTGCATTTTCAGCCCAAAGGGGTCCAAAGTGCAAGGGATTGCTACTCTGGGGAAGCAGGCAAAGTCCCATTTTTTGAAGCCCAGCTGGCCCCCGAATTATTCTCTAGGGATTTTTCTTATAAAGTCAACCGGGCTATTTAAATATCTCCACTCCAGGATTTACTACACTGCTTGTGCTAGACGCCTAGACCTAGTTTTGCGATATGGCATTTAAATTGCAATCGAAATAAACCTTAGCTGTTAAACTAGATCACCATGACAGCGTTTGATCTGAAATTTTAATTAATATTGGTTTAATTGTTGTTTGATTGTTGAATTTCGAGAAATCGTGGATGAGAATTGCTTAGATTGGTGTTAATGGATAGCTGATGGATGATTAATGACGATGGTTCACTATGCCATATTTATTGAGTGTTATCATGTGAAACTGGGGGAATCTCGCGAACCTCACCAGCTCAGGTGGGCTGCAGGCGGCCGCGGCACCCCATCTCCGGGGTCATTGGCCGCTGTAGAGCAGCTAGGTTTATGCACTATGTTGCTATCGGTTGAAATGTATACATGGAGTGAGAAAGTAAGAAAAATTAATGAAGATAGTAATGAGTGACATTTAATAATGTCGCACATATGAAAATTAAAACTATACCTAAAATTTATATAGTATGCATGATATTATTTGTGTTCTATCTTATCTAATGGATAAATAGAGATGAAATAACACCTAATGTATATGCTTTCAACTATGAAACAGGAAGAATAAAGAGAAATCCACTAAAATAATGCAGTTTTTGAAAAATAATAACGAAATAAGTTAGTCGAAAAAGTTATTTCTAAAATAGATTGTGAAGTTGCAACATACAACCGTTGTATGTTGTTGCATGGCATACAACAGTTGTATGTTAAAATTTCTGAAGATTTGGAGGGTTCATATGAACAGTAGACATTTCAAGAAAGTAGGCACCTGCATTTCTCACCTAAGATGGAAGAATTGCCCCTTGAGCCGTTGATGTTTGAAGCATATGTTCCAACCCCCATGGAAGAGGCACTGTTGAATAATGAAGATGAAGTAGATAGAGCAGTTACTTTAGTGTTATAATAGCTAAACACATGTGATCCTTACATGGTGTGTTTGGGAGCGAAAATTGCAATGAACATCGATGTGGGAATAGGTTTTGAGAAGGAAAGTTTCGATTATGACGAAAGCTCTTAGGAGAAAGATGAGGAAAGTGAAAACAAAAGAGATGATATGGTCGAAGAGGATTGTCCAACCGCACCGAGGCACTCCATACAAGCAATATATTAGCTAGGGCAGGTTGAACCATCTTATATGGTTATTAGAATTCCATTCCCTTCTATAATGTTGGTGGTGATGATGGTTACATTTATTTCGAGTAGAAGCAAAATGCAATGTGCAATGGTTTAAGTAGTAGCGATGAATTCAATAAGGGCATGAGATTTAGGACAAAGATAGATGTTATTTAAACAGTTAAGGCTTACCATGTGAAGAACCATTGTAACTTCACTATTGCAGAATCTAATATGTCACTTTGATTTGTTTATTGTTTGAAAAGAGAAGATAGTTGTAAGTGGAGGTTTTGGACTCGAAAGAAAAAGTTAGAGGGGTTGTTTGTAGGTGATAGATTTGAGGGTGCACACACATGTATTAACTCGATGATTAGTTATGATTACTCACAGTTAGATTGCAATTTTCTTGTAAGCTGCTTTGTAAATCTTGTCAAGAATAATCCTGATAAGAATGTTGTGAGGTTCGCTTCTATTGTGGAAATGGTTGGATTGTAATTTTCTTACAAGCCAGTTTATAAATCTTGTCAGGAACAATCTTGATATGAAGGTTGCAGGGCTTGCTTCTGCTATGAAATAGAAATTTGGTTACAAGATAGCCAAGAGATAGGTTTGGGAGGGCAAGAAACAAGCTATTGAGTACGTGTATGGGAATTGGGAGATTTCTTACAATGAGCTCCCTAAGCTTTTAAATGCGATAAAAAAATACCAATCCTAGAGCATGAGTTGATTGGGGGTGGAAAAGATTGAATATCCTCGGGTTGTCCACCCCTAAGTAGTTTTTTTTTAGGTGTTCAGGCTGCATATTGCAGCATGAAGATTACTTAGACCTGTTGTTATCATTGATGGAACTTTTTTGTATGAGAAGTATATGCACAAGTTGCTGATTGCTTGTAGTGTTGATGGCAACAATCATATATTTTCGTTGGCATTTGCTTTCATAGATGACAGGTCGGTTGAAACATAAGATTGGTTTTTGAGGAAATTGAAGGAATATGTGGTTGGTGATCGTGAAGGTCGTGAAACTATTTACCTTATATTGGACAGGCACCCTAGCATTAAGTCAGCAATTGAAGCCTAAACTAATGGATGGCGCCTTCCATTTATGGCGTGATGATTTTGTATACGACACATTGCAAACAACTTCAACAAGGTATACAAAAATATGCAATGTAAGAAGTTGGTGACTTATGTGGGGATGCAAGCATAAGTTCAGAAGTTGGACTATTTCATGGACCAAGTGAAGACTATTAAGCCTAATACCCCAGCGTGGTTTGACAACATGTCGATGGAGATGTGGACACTGACTCATGAGGGTTGCTATCGGTTTGGGTATATAACCTTCAACGTTGTGGAAAGCTATAATTCCATTGTTAAAGGAGCTTAAAGGTTACATGTGACTACTTTAGTGAAAAAGACTTTTTACAATTATGTAGCTTATTTCATCAACAGGCATTTGAAGGCGTTTAAGAATATGGCAAAGGATAGAATCTTCACTAAACATGTCATTGAAAAAATAGAAAGACGTAGTTCATGAGTTAGCAATCACAGGGTCATCAACTACAATAGGTAGAAGAGAATTTTTGAAGTGCTCTGGTAGTTGTCATGTAGTAAGTGGGTTGAGGGGAGGGTGCCGAACGGACACTGTTGACTTTGCTCGTAGCACATGCATTTGCCAAAAATAGCAAATATACTGAATCCCATGCTCACACACATGCAATACCTACTTCGATTAGGCTCGATATGTTGGCAGCTATGCCAGATAGGTACAAGTGGATGCACAAAAAGCTTAGATATAGGATTCACTTCCTGCCCATAGGTAATAAGCTCAATTGGGAGCTGGTAAACTTTTCGTTACTTCATCAAAGAGGAAAGTTTGCATGAAAAAAAGGGAAAATTGAAGCAAAAAAGATATCATATAAAGATGGACATAGGAAGCGTCTAGATTTTATCCCATGTAGATTTTGCCAAGAGGAAGGCCATAATAGAAGAACGTGTCTATGTCGACACGATAATAATAAATATTGGATCATCAAACACATGATTAATTAAATTTTAGCTTAGCTTTAAACATTTATAATATCGAATTATTGCTTGTATAATGCTAACACTTTCTGCTTTCATTGTGTAGATTGAATGGAGCTTTGACCATATTATCTAACTGCTTTAACGCAACATGAGGGACACCATTCATAAACAGTTGCGATTCATGTACATTTGTGATTTATGTATATTATTATTTGAAAATTTGCAATTTATTAACATTTTCTAATAAATTTTTTTCTATTTTTCTATATATGCTTTTACATTTTCTTTAACAATTGTTTCCAAACTTTTTTTTTTATAATTATCAAATTTTCTCTCAATGATAAATTTCCCTAATTTTTTTTTTAAATTAAAAATTTACATAAAAATAACCAAAAAAAAATAATTTCCATAAATTAAAAAATTATAATAATTAACACACACACACACACATATATATATATATGTAAAATTTTGGAATACAAATGTACTAAGGCACGTTTCAGATCTCTGACTTTACCATTTATTTTAGGAATAACTTTTTTGAGTACCCTATTTCATGATTTTTTTTTTCAAAATAGCAATATTTTAATTAATTTTTTGAAGAATGAGAGTCCTTACTTGTTGGAATAGTAAATTTATAAAGTAACTATTAATCAAGTTTTGGAATTAATAATAAAAAAAACACAATTTGAATTTGTTGAAGCTTTGAATCGAATGGTGCAACTAAATGAATTGAGGTTGAAATAAGATTAAGACTCATAGGAAAATTTCTAAAATTTACAGCCTAGTGGACTTCAGGAGAAAGACAGCTTGACAAAAATAAAATGGTGAAGGAAGATAAGTATAAACAAGGGGAACAATCATTTGAATGCTAAAATGGGGAAACCCAAATAGTCAACAATTGACCAAATTTAGCTATGGTTGACATAAATGGGTTATTAACAAAGGATGGAGTTCCCATTATTTTCTTTATTTTTGGTTGAAAACAAGCAAATATCAGCATAATCAAAGGCCTGGTACAAAACCGAATCCAACCTAAAACTCAGCTAGGTTAACAAGGTTCATACAAAACTAGGGAATATTACTGCTAGAGAACCAACAACAGTCCAGTTGCTCTCCTCCTCGCTTTGCCAAAAAAGGTTTGCGACATTGTTGCTATCCTGCGGAGTCCATTGAACTCTGCATTCCTTTATTTTATCCTTTTCATCCCTGCAAATAGTAAGTACAGCAGGCATCAAGGGTACATCATGTTGTTCCATATTTAGATAATTGACAGCATTTAAGGAGTCCAATTCTATAATAACTTTCTCGAGCTTGAGATAGTTTGCAAGACTTTAAAGCCTCCACCGCACTCTATAGTTCAGCTTCAATAGGAAATGTGAAAGTAAGGGGTTGGAAACACACCCCCCGCCCCCCCCCCCCCCCCCCCCCCCCCCAAGACAACACCCTGTTCATTTATGCAAATACCGCCCACACTAACTCCCTTGTCATCCACGCTCACTGCACCATCACAATTAATCTTTATTCAACAGTTTTGGGTTGTGGCCATCTACAAAAGCTTGTGCGCCTCATCATCCTAAATCCTTTTTGCATAACTAATTCCACCAATTTGCAGCATTGAGCTTGACTCTATCAATCTAGTCTCCATCTCCATCTTCTTGCTTAAAAATTTTCCTATTAGACTTATTCCAAATGCCTAGAGCATAAAACGGAAGGTGTTTTGCCATGGCTGCTCTCTGCTACTTAGCACCTTCTTCCACAACCTGCCATTGACTTCCAGCCAGCTATGGAACTCCTTCCTAAAGGAGTCTCTAAAGCTGTTCAAGTTGTTGAGACATAGCCACTTCTCCTTCACAACATTACACTTCATAAACAAATGTTTAGTAGATTCCTCCATTTCACCACAGAAGACACAAACTAGATTAACTTACAAACCCCTTCTGATCAAATCATCCTTTGTAAGAAGACCATTATGTAGAGCTCTCGAAACTAGGAATTGAATTTTTGGCCATGTTTGATTTTCCCAAACCCATCTCCAGTTATATTTTTATCCTTAAATTCATTCTACTTCCCCAATTCTTTATACATCAACTGAACGGAAGCCTCTCCATTAGGGTCTGAAGTCTAAACTCTATCCTCTAGCTTTTCATACTCCCCGCTTAGCATAATATTTCCAAGCATCTCCGTGCATTTCTCATCCAAGGGAAAAGAAATAGCTTCTTCATCTCATTCAATCAGCCCCCACCAAGCCTTTTCAAGATTAAGATTCTCACCCTCCTCAAGTAGCAGACCTATGCAATTCCCAAGAGGACCCTTGTCATACCATCTATTAAACTAGAAACTCACACTCTTCTAGACCTGGTTTTTATTACAAGCTTCTGCTTTAACCAATCATTTGTCTTGGCTAGAGCCTTAAAAAGACGTAAATCTCTTCGTTTTTTGAAAACTTCCTTCTCGAAATCTATATTTTCCTCTGATCAACCTTGTCCATAGCAGGTTCTTCTTCTTAACTGCCCACATGTTCTTTACCAATTGAGCTTCATTCCTATTCTTCGGATCAAATAAACCCATACCTCTTTCTTCCTTCAACTGTTTGATTTTCTCCCATGATATCTAGTGTGGTTTCCTCTTTTCCTCAGAGTCCTCCCAAAGGAAGTCCCTATGAACTCTCAAGCTTTCCAATTAAAGATTGGGTTAGGGGAACAGCCTGAGAATAGAAATTCACAGTGCTCTCTAGGACACAGGAAATAACAATCTTTCGACCATGCTTAGCATTTTGCTCTTCTAACCTGTTAACTTGGTCCTGACTTTCTCAAGGATAAAGCTCAGGTCATTTGAGGTGAGGTTCCATCCTTCTTTGGCATGCAGTCCCAAGTACTTGCCTAACACATTGGAAGCATTAATGTGAAAAATTCTACAAATATTCTATCTTATCTCACCACTTGTATTCTTAGAGAAGATGATGCTAGAATTCCCCTTGTTGACCTTTTGTCTTACCATCACCTCAAACATCTTTATCACTTCCTTCATGATTCTTGCATTTTCCGCACTAGCTTCCCCCGTCAGCAAGATATCATCAGCAAAAGGAAGATGCAATAGCTCAATCTCGGTAGCCCTTCATTTGATAGGATTCCACCAATCCATATCTGCACAACAATGATTGCTCTGCTAAGTATTTCCATCACAAAGATAAAAATGTAGGGGGAATTAGGATCTCCCTGCCCAATACCTCGATTAGATGGAAGAGCATCAAGAGCTCTCCCATTTAGAAGTACTTTGAAGTTTATCAATGCTAAACTGGAGCTAATTAGCTTTATCCATCCTTTTGGGAAATTTAAGGCGTGTAAAGATCATATTACAAAATCCCACTCAATTTTGTCACAAGCCTTCTCTAAGATCCATGCTTTCTTTCCCCTTTTCTTATGAAAGGAATGTAGAAGTTCTTGCAGGGTTGCCATATTATCCTTCACTAACCTACCTAAAATGAAGCTGGCTTGTTCAGGGCTTATTAGGTCATCCAATATTGGTTGAAACCTATTGACCAACGCTTTTGTAATAATCTTATATAGGGTCGTACATAGGCTGATAGGACGAAAATCCTTAACCTTGCGTGCCCCTACTATCTCTGAAATCAACACAATTAGAGTTCCATTAATACTTTCAGGAACCGCCTTGCAGTCGAACACCTCCTTCACTTTGTCATAAATGGATTGTACAACAATGCCGCAATACTTTTTGAAAAAGCATGCATGAAAGCCATCAACCCCTAGGGTTTTAGTATTCCGCATGTACCACAGAGTGCACTTAATTTCCTCCACAACCATCGGCTTCTCCAACTCCCTTATCTGAATTTTATCAAGGACCTTCCTAGGATTATTCCATTTAAACAGAACCTTCTAATTGTATTCTTTTTCCAGCTGGTAAAGGCTTTTGAAAAAAATCCAAGACCGGCTTTCGAATACCCTCAATCATTTCCACCGAATTGCCTTAATCATCAAATAAGCCACAAATCCTCGACTTTGCTCTTCTAGCAATCGCACAAGCATGGAAGACCTTTGCATTTATCTCCCACTTTAGCATCTATTTTGACCTTGCTTTAGCAGCCCATAGCTTTTCTTCACTCATGAGAACTCTTTGAAGCTCCTTTGATAAGAAAGCCTGTCTGTTTAGGAGCTCTTGTGTGGGTCTAGCAGCTAATCTCTCTAAACTCTGTCTAGTGCAACTCGTAATTCCCTCTTTTCTCTGTGAATTATCTCCAAGTTCTCAATTTGGAGTAGAAATCTCCAAGGTCTTTTGGAATCTTAAAGATTTGATATATCCATAGGCTTTGAATCGGCTGCTCAAATCCTGGATGATGCATCCACATTGGCTGAATCCGGAAAGGGCTATATTTACTAGGGTCCCTCTAATGGTCGGATGAGTAGCCACCAAAAAAGGTCTGTGGTCCAATTAGTGGTGGTTTAGGTATAGGACTTTAGTTTCAGGGCACAAAGTCCTCCGAGCTTGGTTTGCTCAGGCCCTATCTATCCTATTTTGGATTAGCTCCCCCAAGGTTTTACCTTTATTGGTCTAGGTAAAGTTAGGCCCAACAAACCCTAGGTCCATCATCCTACATGTTCATATGACTTGTTCCAACATGTAATAATTATACAACCCCCTACCACCCCACTTTTCATCAGCATTTAGAACCTCATTAAAGTCCTAATCATTAGCTGGGGATTAGATACAACTTTCACCCTCATTTTTAGTTTTTCCCATAAAGACTTTTCCAACTCCATACCTAAAACTCATATAAATAGCAAATAAAAACTAGAAAAGAGAAGAAATAGGTATCCCAATTTCCATGTAGACCTCTTGCAGGTTACATTAACTTCATTTATGTAGACATGCTGCATGTTCCATGACATACTTATGCCATTGCTAAACCTATTTTCTTTAGAATAGATTATGCCATCAAACCTCAAAGCTTTTTAAAGTCTGATAGCACAATTCCTACTTAGCTTAGTCTCAATGATAACTCGAATGTCTGGTTCATGGGTTTGGATTGAATCTTCCAGAGCCAACCGTCTTGATTGAGCCACTATGCCCCTTGCATTCCATGCAAGGATCTTGAAAGGTCGACTACTAAGGCAAAAGATAGAGTATCTATTTAGTCAAACTCCATTAAGGAAAAGGATAGATGATACCAGAAATCAATTTGCTCCCCCTAATAGATCCTTTCATTAGGATTTGATTATGCTAACCGCAGATAAAGTTTGTTCAAAACCCTAAGAAGTAGGAAAATTATAATTTTTATGCAATGGGGACCAATTTTTTAGGTAATTAGGATCAAGAGTGAGTGAAGAGCAAAATTATGCACTTGCCTTAGCTCTTGAGATTATATCGTAAACCAAATTGGACTTGTGATTAAGGATGTTGGTTAATATTGTTTGTATTTGAGTTTGTATCCTAAATTAGGATATAAAAGTGACTTAATTGAATCCCCAATCCTAATATTGGGCGAGGTATGTGGTTATAGATTGACTACTAAGAGATTAGTATAAGTTAGAACCATTAACCAAGTTTAAAGTTTTAATGCCCCATAACTTATGACGTCACAACTAGCCACATGTCATTATTAAATAATAACAAGTTATGGCTCTTAATCTGTTTAAAATAAAAAATATTTTCATATCTCCACAATATAAAATATCTCACTAATTTCCTGGACATTACACTAAAATATCTTTTATTTATTTAACAAGATACATAATTTTAATATTTTCTACATAATTTAAAATTGAATATAATTTAATTAATGTATTTTACAACAACCTAACTTTTACATGTCTCATTACACTTGCATTAAACCTGCTCTCCCTGTTAAAGTCCTACAGCAAAAAAAGAGAAAAGGATGAGCCTAAGCCCAATACGTGAATACCATAAACACATGCACGTGTCACCCAATTCATAGCATACATGCACATAAGAATGCAATATTAATAATACAACCAATTAATTTATTATCTTTCTATCAGTCGGCAAACATCATAAGGATATTCATGACCTCGTCATAACATATATAATAAGTATAGTATTTAGATCCTAAGTTAGGAACTGCTACCTTTGCCCCCATCATTCTAAATGGTGTCGAGAATTGCCACTACAAGCCCCAATAACCCTAAAATTTACCCTATATCATTTTGGTATAGAAATCCACTAGGGACAATGCTGTATATCAATTATTGAGGTGCCCCCTAGGGATCTGCTACCTCCAACCCTTAGGCTAAGCCATATAAAACGACAACCAAGTTCTTAGTCGAATCATTAATTAGTCCATTTAATTTATATTACTATCACATACAAACAACAAATATGGTAAATATGTACCTAGAGGAATTATTCCAAATTCACTCTTATTGCAGTTGTCAACCTTATTAGAACCTGTTATGTATAAAGAACTAAAGTTAGTACTAGCTTACAATTTTATCTAATTTCACTTGGTTGGTTAAACTAAGAATTAAATGATTATCCCCCCTCTAAGTTACTTTAGTTTAAATAAAACTAATTTTAAATTAATGAAAAACTGAGAAAAATGAAGAAGGAAATGTCTTATAAGTATTATAGAGCAACACGACCATGTACATGGCTGTGTAGAAGAACACGGAGAGAAACACAACCGTGTATATAGCCGTGTATCTCCTTTTAAAACATGACACTTACACGCTCAAGTACATGGCTATGTACTTGGTCATGTAACTTATTGTGCTAAAATAATCTTTTGACACACCCAAGTACACAACCATGTACATGGTTGTGTACCTCTTGGCACCTAAAAATTTCTTAATGCAAATTACCATTTTGTTTTTCTACTCTTCTAAAACCCAAAACTATATTGCAACTTCAAATTCTATAGTAATTAGGGTATATATAAACAGAATTTTATCATAGATAAAACACTCACTTGTTTTAATATGTTCTAAACATCCTCAAATTGGTTTGAACCCACAGCATGTTGTCAGTTCACACTAATTACCCCTTAACTTGTTAATAATCTCTCAAACTATAACAAAACCCTATACTTGATTAACATTCCTTGGATCAAGAAAACACATAATTAATTCATTGAGATTAAAGCTTACCTTGTGGATGTTGAATTAAGATGAGTAGATTTGTGTCATAGGTGTGGGCTTGTTGGTAGGAGTCTACATGTAATAACTAAAAATAAATAAAACAGAATAAGGTAAATAATAATTTTAAACCCAAAGGCAATATTAGAATTTCAGGGGTTAGGTCAGGATTTATTTGTTAATTAAGAAGTTGGAACCCTACAAGTCATTAAAATATATTTTCTTTTTGTCCCTCTCTCAAACTATCATGCCATTAATAGGCCAATCTCTTGATCAATGTGCTAACTTGTTGAATGAAGCTAAGTGATTACATTTAGCTTCCCTTGGAAGTGGGGAATCATTTTCGAAATAGACTCAAAAGGAAACCATGTAAGAATGATCTAGCATTCACAATAAAAGGAATTTGGAAGATCATTTAAAGGATGTCAATTTGAGTAAAGTTTCTAAATCTAGTGTAATTTGAACAAAATCAAAAGTACTATTATTGTAAATTAAGTATGGGATTACAAGATTTTCGAAGGTAGAAAGGATTGGAGGGTAATTGTGATTAGGAGATTTAAGATTTTGAAGAAAATTGCAGTTTTTGAGAATTGATAAAATTCTAGAAGTGCACAAACACAACACGACCATGCTGCACTTGTGTACTTCAAGTGCACGACTAATTAGGGGTTTTACATGCTCGTGCAAGAAATAAAAAAATTGAACAGTGAGATACATGGGTAAGAGACACGACCGTGTACCCACTTATGTCCCTCCACTCGGTTAACACACTTAGTATACGGATGAGAACACACCTGTGTTTAACCTACGTCTTTCCAAAGATGAGTTTTTTTGCCTAATTTCGATCCCTAACTTTTCCCAACCTATTCAAATACTTAAAAAATAGATTAAATTAGTGTTATATAATCTCTAAGCTTATATGTAATACATGGTTTTGTAATATATATATATATATATATTTATATAGTCATAACTATTAAGTAAAATAATAACATAAATAATATAAGATTGAGGGCAATTTTGCAAATAAGGTTAAGAGACAAGGGTGGTTTCATCTTTTCCTGATTGGACAATAAAAATTACACTAACCTAGGGTTTCCTCCTTTTACTCCTTTGTTCAATTGCTATTTAGAAACCTCAAGAGAGAGACAGAGAACCCCCTATAGACTACTAAATTGATTTGCAAGAGAACTACGCGACAAATCTAATGGGCAAGCGTATAAATCGTGATATACTTAACTATGATGATGAAAGTAAGATTTGAATGTTGTTATCCTTGTGGCAGTAAGAATTGAATTAAAGGATGGATTGAACAAGCACGGAAGTCATTGAATTTAGAGTTCTAAGCATGATTCAAGCTAAGTAAGTGTACTAAAACTCATATTTTACCCTTGAATCCTAAAATACAATAGAAAATTGGGGTTAAAAACATAGTAATTAGGATTTGGAATGAATTAGAGGAGAAAAATTAGGGTTTTTTATGAACTGGGGGGGCTACTCGGTAAAGTACACAACCTTATACCAAGGCATGTTGAAATGGGAAAATTATACAGTTTGGTATACAACCTTAGGCACAACCGTGTACTTGGGTGTGTTGAAGTTTGAACGTACACGACCACAAGCATTATCGTGTACCTAGGTATGTTGGAAAGTGAACGTACATGGCCACAAGCATGGCCATGTACTTAGGGTTGTTGGATAAAAAACATTACAGAAGGGTACACAATCATTAGCATGATCGTGCTTCAAATCGTGCTTCCCTATACGGTTACTTTCTTGATCATGTTACACAATAATATGTCCTAATTAATTTTAGTTTTTCTTTTTTTCAATTTAGTTTCAACATAAGAATTAAACACGAAGATGCTTTTGGGAAGGGAATTAAACGAGTAGAACAAAGTAGAAAATTTAGTGAACTTAGATTACTTATAGAATTAAGCTAAGTGTAGTTTCTTGTAATTGAACAGGGCTACCTACTTCGGTTAAAGACATGCAAGATCATTGTAGAGATGTTTGTTTAGGCATGTGTTTAACTTGTTTTGTTAGTTGTGATTGTTAGGTAGTTATTAAATGAATTGGATATGGGAATTATGTAATGTAATGTGATATGTGAATGAAATGTTGCATGTTGCTTGTGTTTAGCTCAGCCTAAGGGTCCGCAATGACAGATCCCTAGGGGGCACCTTGATGATCAGTATGTCGTGTTTTCCCTAGTGGAGCCATGTATTGAAATGATATGTGATAGATTAGGATTAGATGGGGTCCATAGTGGCAGCTCCCACTAGGACAAGCTTTTGTGTATACTGAGGTCATGAGTACCCTTATGTTGTATAATTAATTTTGGGATTGGTGTGTAAGTTGATATATGAAGATGCTGTGGATAAATGTTACATATATGCATGTGTGAGTAATGTGGTGTGTCATGCGCATGTGGGTGTGGTACTCACGTACTAAGCTTAGGCTCATCCCTCTTCTTATATACATATATTAGTTGCAGGTGAGAACGACGAGCAATTAAATTATAATAAAAATGGAAACTTGATGGGACATTATGTAGATGAAAACGAGAGAGAACATTATTACTATGTGGATGAGGAGTGACGAAAATGGGAAGATTTATGATCAGGATTTTTAGTAATTGGTATGGGATTATAGAGATATTAGTAGACTTCTATTTATTTTAGAGTTTTAGACATGATCCTAGTTTATTTTGGATGTCAAAAGAAGATTCATGTATTGTTTAAATATCATGGATTGGAATGACTCATTTAGGAGTCATGAATGAATTTGAGAAGGTGAACAAGTTAGAAGTTGTTTAAAGTTTTAAAGCCTTAGCATATCGCTACATGATAGTGATACCTGACGGGTTGTGATGCTCTAGGTTTTAGGGCGTTACATTATATGTTTATGAATTTGAATAGGTTTGAGGTTTAAGAGAATTTAGAGTTGTATAGAGATCATTCATTTCTTCTCAAGTATGTGTATACTATGGTTGCTAGATGTGCATTTTAGGCTAGAATTGTAAATGGACTTAAATCATATACGATAATTTAGTATTTGTTGTTATTGTTTAGCTAGGCCTAAGGAACCAGGAGTATTAGTGATTGTAAACACCCCATTTTTGCCCCTTAATCATTAATAATGTTCAATTTTTATTTTTTTCTTCTATTTAGCATAAATAAAGGAAAATAAAAGAAAAAATATCCCAATTTTAGAAAATAATAGTAGAAATAATAATAAAAGGGGTTAAATAATTTTTACAAATTTTTAGAATTTCAAAATAACATAAAATTAATAAAAATTGCATCGCATATATGTAATTTGCGAAAAATAAATAAACCGAGAAGTGGGCCAGCCCAACTGGTCCGAACCATAGCCTTGTGAGCGCGTGCAGGGTGCGAAGTCAGGGGATCGAATTGCAGGGGAGGCAAATCCGCGTTTTGCAATTTTTTTCATTTACTCAGGACACGTGGTAGCATCTGATTGGATGGAGGGAGTGCACGCGCCGGGCGCGTGGTCATCTTCAACCTCCATCTGAAATAATTGCTAGTCGTGGAAAATCAAAATCTGGCCGTTTTGATGCGATTTTTTGCACAAATCCACTAAATCTTTAACTGAAACAAGATAAACATCATCTAATTAGAATCAAATTTCAACAAAATCAAAGATTTACACAAATCAAAGCAAATCGGAGATGGGTTTCAACCGAAGATTTGATTTGTGCTAATAGGAGGAAATCTAAGCTTATTTAGCTCAATTTCTGGTGCCTATAAATAGAGCATGACGTGGGGAAGCAAAAGCATCGATCAGAATAGAGAAAAAAGAGGGAAAACACATAGGTTTCAAAGCTCGCCGGAGTTCTCACACCATGATCGCCGATCAAGCACCAAACTACCATCTGGAGGCGATTTCGGAGAAAACCACCATCGCCATTGGGTTCCTCGTCATTAGAAGCTTTGGAAACCCCCCTTAATCGATAGAAACGGACGCTAGAATGCCGTCGACGAGGACCTTCGATCGTCGTGTGATTTGACCAAATTCGGCCTGATCCGACTCGACTTGACCGACCCACATCCAGGGAAGTAGATTTTTTGATTTATCCTTATTTATTTATTTTATTTTGTTTAGGAATTTATTTTATTAGAAATTTATAATCCTAAAAATAAAATAAAAAATGCTCAGGTTTTAATTAGTTTTTTTTTTTAGAATAGATATGTTTAGTTTAATATAAAAATAAATAATAAAAAAATAAAAATAAAAATATAAAAAAATAAATAATGAGACAAAATAAATAAAAATTTTAAAATTAAATAATTAGTGGGATAATAACATGAATTAATAATAGATCATTTTATCACTTAGAAAAATCCTTTTTCAAAATAAATCTAAAATTGGTTTTTCTTAAATTAAATTTTTAGAAAATAAAATAATAAAGCTTAGGCTTAGATTTTTTTCAAAACCTTGAAAATGATAATGAACGTAAACCAGGCATATTTTTACAATTAAAACTTAAACTAATCCACTAAAGTTTTCATGAAAAGTAAACTACGGCTTGTTTGATCCTGAATAACAGGTACATAGACACTTTTATGGGGCAACTCTAAAAAGAAATAAAAAAAAAATCATTTTTCAAACCATTATTAACATAATTATTCTATCATTTTTAAATATACTCTTGTCTTATAAAATAACAATAAAGAAAAGATGTTGGGATATAATTCATATTTTAGAAGGATAAGGTGGTAACTTTAGGGTTTTAATAGGTTAGCCCTCGAGTCGAGAATCTCTGGTTTTCCTTTCTTCTCTTTCATTTATAAAAATAAAAAGAGGAGATTTTGTCGACTAGTTGTCCAAATTAGAATTAATCCGCTCAATTAGTTTTAATTCAATAATTTTTCCCAACCTCAGTTGGGTGGCGACTCCAAATAAATAATGAAATTCCTAATTCAAGTTGAGGATTTGTATTGGATGAGTATAGGATCTAATGTAAATCGGATTGGGAACATAATTGAAAAATTAAAAATTAGACTCGACAATTATTTTGGGGTGGCTCCCTGATAATCGATGTGTGACGATGTCCTTAGTGGATTTGTACATCAAAATGATCCAAGTAGAAGTAGGTTACTAGGACTCATGGACTCATGAAAACTAGGGAGTATCCATTATCGTATATGTATGTATGTATTATGAATATATTTATATGTGTATGGGGTCTTGTGTTACCCTAAAGTTATGTTGTTAGAATGAATAAACTAAAAGATAATAATAATAATTTGGTGACTAAATGCCTTAGTTGCATTTTGTTTGTGTCTGTATTCTAAAATGGCATATATGCGTGGTTGTCGGTATACACTATACTGGGCTTTACCTTGCCCCTTGTGGAACTCTTTTTTAGTTGTAGGTTCTAGTGAGATAGTTGGGTATGACAAAATTGTAGTAAACACAAATCAAGACCTAGGAGAGGGCATGGAATATGTATACTTTGATGAGTGATAGGTAGGCTAGAAGAAGGATAATTACTAAAATATTGTATTTAGTGGTGTTATGCCTAAAATTTAAGTTGCACTCATGTTTAGTATGCTTCCATCATGATTAATTGTAAGAGATAGACTCCAGTTTAATTTTGTGGTTAGTTGTTCTTTGCATTTTCATTTTCATATGTAGATACTAAGTGGAACTTGGTGAAGCTACTCATTAATAGATGTGGAGATTTCATTTATGATGTCATGGTGACTTGATAGATGTGGGGATTTTTGGTGAATATTGAGTTTTTGCGTGTCTTTACTTAGTGAGAGCACGTAGTGGGTTGTATTCATTCTAGGTTCTATGGAGTTACAACTTAAGTAGTATCTGAGCTTAGGTTTATTAATCTGTAGACCATGTAGGAATGAAATTTTAGGATGGGAGGCATGGAGAGAGCAGGTAATAAATGGGGGCCGATGTTATTGATACATGATTTCATTTCAATGATATTCGCTATGTTACTTTTAAATATTCGATATCCTAAGAAAGCTTTTGTTTTTATGTGTCTCATTTACCTTGTGAATGTATTATTGTAGAATGCTTAGGAGAATTTTTGGACCAATTTTGACGTCAAGTGCTAGAGGTGATGCTCTTAACAACTAAGTTCCACCCAGATGACCTCAGCATAGCCCAAGGTTGAATGAAGACTGCATTGCACAGTTGCTAGAGGTGATTAATGCCCTAGCGGGAGTAGTAGCACAATAGCAATAGCAGAGACATGAATTACAAATGCTGGGTGGTAGATAAGGATAGATGGTGGGAAAGGTTGGTGATACACTGTTTAGGCCAATTAGTTTGGATCGGTTTGTAAGATTGGTAAGAGATTTTAAGCCAAAAGTGAATGATCCCTTGGATGCTGAGTAGTGGATTAAAAAATTGGAGAAAGCCTTTGCAGCATTTAGAGTTCTAGAAGAGACGAAGGTAGATTGTGCTATGTATTTGTTGAGAGATACGGCTTTAGAATGGTGGTTTAGCCTGTTAAGACTAATAGTAGGACACATTACCTTCAAGAGATTCAAACATTTGGTTTATGACAAGTACTTCTTGAGTAGTATACGGGATAAAATGGAGGTAACATACTATAGTTGTTACCAAGGAAACTGATTAGTAGAAGAACCGAGGTGGAGTTAAACCACCTAGTGAAATTCATGCCAATAGCTTTCGGAATATATTAGAGGTCCATGGCTTATAGATTTGTGTTGGGTTTGGAGCCTACTTTACAGCATGAAGTGGGGTCGTTACAATTGAATAGTTACTTTGAAGTAGTGAACAAGGCCAGGTTCCTAAAGTAAAGTCATAAGAGGATTGATGTGATGAGGACTCAAGGGATACGAGTAGTATTGGGGAAGAGACCCACTTAAGGTATTGTTATATAAGAGAAGGGTAAGAAGCTTCAAACCTTTCAGACCAGACTTGTGGTCATTATAGCACCTTCCGCTCAAGTTAGGACTTCCTTGACATGACATGCTCACAGATGCACTCAGTGCTTTAGGCCACATGGATTGAGTGAGTGTAAGTGGCTAGAGGGTGCTTACTTCTTATGTGGAAAGATAGGTTATAATAGTAAGACATGCACTGAGAGATCAATTCCCCTCACCTTCTATTACTCTTACAAATAGAAGGGTTATAGAGTTATAGATTACATAAATACAAGAGGTTAAACTATACTGTCAACATAGATAGGGAGAACCTAGATTGTGACCTAAGTTAGCAGATCTTAGCTAGTAGGACCAAGACAGAGAATGCCAGCTCGTGTTTTTGCATTGCAACATTAGGACACACTAGACATGGACACTTTGGTAGGTACGTTATTTTTACACTTTATTAGTGCTTATGTCCTGTTTGATATTGGTGTAGTGCATTCATGCGTGTTTGATGCCTTTAGACATGTTTGTAATATTCATGCTGAGATGTTGAATAATACTTTGAGTATGAGTACACTTATGGGTGTGGGTAGAGACTAAAACAAAATATGCAGAAATGTTAGTATCAAAGTGCAGGGTAGGGTTCTACTTGCAGACTTTTTGGTTTTGGAGATGATAGATTTTGATGTTACAATAGGAGTTGATTGGTTTGTTAGGCACCACACAACCATTGATTGCCATAGTATGACAATCCATTTTAGCGCACCAAGAGAAGAACCCTTTTATTTCATGCTAGAAGTACAAAGACCAATGTGGTTGCCTACATATGAATTGTGGGGTAAGAGCCTAGTAGTTTCAATAATTGTTGAATCTAGTGATGTTGTGAAGATTAATCAAGTACTTATAATGAGAGAATTTACAAAAGTCTTCTCCAATTTTGTATAGACGTGATACTTGGTATGACTCCTATATCCAAAACTCTATACTGTATGGTGCTTATCGAGTTGGTAGAACTGAAGAAATAGTTGCAAGAGTTATTGGATAAGTAATTTATTAGACTTAATGTCTCGCCTTGGGGTATGCTTGTGTTGTTCATGAAGAAGAAAGATGGTAGTATGAGTTTATGCATTGACTACAGGGAATTGAATTGGGTTACCATCAAGAATAAATACCCCCTTCTTAGGATAGATGATTTGTTTGATCAACTACAGGAGACTCAAGTCTTTTCAAAAATCAACATAAGATTTGGGTATCATTAGTTAAGGATCAAGGAGGACATTCAAAAAACCGCTTTTAGAACATAGTACGGGCATTATGAGTTTCAGGTAATGCCATTTAGACTCACAAATGTACTGGTGACTTTTATGGATTTGATGAATCGTGTGTTCTGAGAGTACCTGGATAAAATTGTGATCATGTTTATAAATGATAATTTATTATATTCTAGGAGTAAAGAGAAGCATGAGCAAGATTTGAAGATGGTGTTGAACAAATTATAGGCAGAATGATTATATGTAAAATTTAGGAAGTGTGAGTTCTAGCTTAATTAAGTAATTTTCTTAGGCCATGTGATTAGTAAGGAAGATATATTTGTAGATTCTGAAAAGATAGAGGTTGTGAATGGCTAGCTTAGATCGAAGATAGTGATAGAGATTAAAAGCATCTTAAGGTTAGTAGGGTATTCTAAGAGGTTTATGAGAGGATTTTTTAAATTGGCAACCCCTCTAACTAGATTAACTCAAAAGGGGGGGTGAAATTTAAATGGGATGATAAATGTAAAAAGAGTTTCGTAACATTGAAGGAGATGCTAGTCTCAACACTAGTTTTGGCACTACCTATTAGTAGTGAGGAGTTTATCATATTTAACGATGCGTCTATGTAAGGGCTAGGATGTGTATTGATATAAAATGAGAGAGTTATAGCATATGCATCTCGACAGTTGAAGCCCTAAGAGAAGAGTTACCTTATACATGATCTAAAATTAGCAGCTGTAGTCTTTGCACTCAAATTGTAGGGACATTATTTGTATGGAGAGAAGTGCAAGATACTCACTGATCATAAAAGTCTTAAGTACATCTTTACCCAAAAAGAGTTAAATAAGAGATAGAGACGATGGTTGAAGTTGATAAAAGATTATGATATTGAAATTCAATATCATCTTAGGAAAGTGAATGTAGTTGCTGATGCACTTAGCAGGAAGAGATAAGTTAATTTGGCAACTTTAATCACATCTTAACAAAACTTATTGAAAGACATGTATAGACTAAAACTAGAAATTGTAACCTGGGAAGTTGGTGCGAGACTAGCTAGTTTGCACATACAACTTACATTAGTAGACAAGATAAAAGCCGCACAAGCTGATGATGTAGAAACACAAGAAATTAATAAGTAGATGGAAGAAGGAAAGGGAATGGAGTATAATGTGGATAGAGAAGGAATACTAAGGTATGGTCCTAGATTTTGTGTTCCAAGTGTATATGAAGTAATAAATAAAATACTAAAGCAAGCACACATTACTTTGGATACTCTGTGCATCTTGGGAATACCAAACTGTATAAGGATTTAGAATGTTGCTATTGTTAGAAGAATATGAAAAGAGAAATTGTAGGTTATGTATCTAAGTGTTTAATTTGCCAACAAATCAAAATTGAGCATCAAAGACTCATTGGCGAGTTACAACCTCTACTAATACTAGAGTGGAAATGAGAGCACATAACTATGGATTTTGTCATAGTACTACCTAAAACAGTGACTAAATTGGACACAATACAAGAAATCATGGGCAGACATACTAAAATTGCCCATTTTACACCTATAAGTATTGGGTACGAACTTGGAAAGTTAGTTTAGTTGTATATCAAGGAAATTGTAAAGTTGCATGCAATACTAGTCACGATAGTTTTTGATAGAGATACAAGGTTTGTTGGGAGATTTTGAAGGAGTTGATATAGGGAATTAGGAACTAAATTGCAATTTAGTACGATTTTTCACCTACAGATAGATGGTCAGTTATAATGAACCATCTAGATATTGGAGGATATGTTGAGGGCCTGTGTACTAGATTTTGGTGGAAGTTGGGATGGACACTTGCCTTTGGTAGTGTTTTCCTATAATAATAGCTATCAAGCTATGATTCAAATGGCTTCTTATGATGCATTATATGGTAGGAAGTGCTGATTGCTGTTACATTGGGAAGAGGTAGGTAAGAGACAATATTGGGATCTAACCTGATATAAGATACAATGGATAAGGTCAAATTAATTAAACAGAGAATGAAGTCAGCTTAAAGCTGTCAAAAGTCTTGATGCGTGAACCTTAGGTATATTAAACCTATGCTATTTGAATTAATTCCCCGATGATCGTCTCGAATAAGTAGCACGGAACCAGACCCCAATTACACCTGTTGACTAAACCTAAGTTATCAATTAAGAGATTTCCTCTAATAATTCGGATGAAGAATTCCAAAGGAGAGTTCTTTTGCAAGAACAATAAGGGGGTTTCTTTTCACGAAAAGAAAGTGTATTGTAATTTCAATATTCAATGTTCTATCTTGTGTCGGTCCCTTACACGGTTTTATAAGGAGTATATGCAATAGTAAGATATAAAACCTAAGTTTCCTAATTTAACTTGCGTCCTTATCCTCTTATGAACAGAAACAAGTAACTAGTTATGCTAAATTACAAACCAAAACAAATACTAAAACATAGCAAAACAAAACCGCAAATCCTCTTTCCATTTTGGTTCAATAAACAACATTTTCTATTCTAGGACTTCAAATCCTTGCATCCCTCCATGGAAACGTGAATCACATTGATAGGTGTCGGTTCTCCTTTCATGTAATTTGATTCCTTAGCTTGTAGGTCCATGACTAGTCCTTGTAGGGCATCATTCATCCTCTTTGCTCTAGCTCGGGTCATTGGGCTTCCAATTCCTTGTAATGGATCTTAGGATTTTGGTTCTATCCTCTTAGGTGCTAAATGATCCTCATCATTCCCTCCTTCCTCGAAAAGATTCGTCCTCAAATCACCAGCATCATAAAGAGTAAGATTAGAAACATTAAAGGTGGTGCTTACATTACCATAGTGGCTTGGCAAATCTATCTTGTAGGCATTATCATTTATTCGCTCCACTATTTAGAAAGGTCCATCGCCCCTTGGATGCAATTTGGACTTCCGTTGTTCAGCAAATCGTTCCTTCCTCAAGTGAACTTACACTTAATCTCCTGGATGGAATACGATTTTGATGCGTCCTTTGTTGGCCTGACGAGCATAGTGTTCATTCTTCTTCTCAATGTTAGCCTGGACCTGAGTATGTAAATCCCTAACAAATTCTGCCTTTTTCGTTCCATCAAGATCAATAAACTCGTTAGTAGGTAAAGGCAATATATCTAATAGAGTTAAGGGATTAAAACCATACACAACCTCAAATAGAGAATATGATGTAGTAGAATGTACTGTCCTATTATATGCAAATTCTACATGAGGTAAACATGTTTCCCATTGTTTCAAATTTTTATCAAGCATAACATACAATAATGTGGAAAGTGTCCTGTTAACCACTTCTGTTTGTCCATCCGTTTGAGGATGTGCCATAGTGGAAAACAGTAATTTTGTGCCTAGCCTATTCCAGAGAGTACGCCAAAAATGGCTAAAAAATTTCACATCTCTATCACTCACACTAGAGTTAGGCAAACCATGTAATTGTACAATCTCCCTAAAGAACAAATTGGCGATATGTCGTGCATCATTAGTTTTAAAACAGGCAATAAAATGAGCCATTTTACTAAACCTATCAACAACAATGGATATGCTATCTTTGCCACTCTAAGATCGAGGTTATGTCTCATCTTAGGCCAATAAAAATGTTCATGCAAAATGTCCAAAGTTTTCTTAACACCAAAGTGTCCCATGAGACCACCCCCATGTGTCTCCCTCATTAACAACTCACGTATGGAACTTTTAGGCACACATAATCTATCCTTCTTAAATAAATATCCCTCATGCCTATAAAAGTCTGCAAACCCACTTTCAGAACAAGCAGCCTAAATCTGACCAAAGTCAGCATCATGTTCATACAAGTCTTTCATGCATTCAAAACCAAACAGCTTAGTATGTAAAGAAGTTAATAGAGAATACCTTCTAGGTAGTGCATTAGCTACTACATTTTCCTTACCCTGCTTATATTTGATGACGTATGGAAAGGTCTCGATGAACTCCAACCATTTGGCATTCCTCTTATTCAACTTTCCCCGCATCTTCAAGTACTTCAAACTCTCATGATCGGAGTGGATGATGAACTCCATAGGCCATAGATAGTGCTGCTACATTTGTAACGTCCTCACAAGGGCATACAACTCCTTGTCATACACAGGATAATTTAAAGCAACACCGTTGAGTTTTCACTGAAGTAGGCTATTGGTTTGGAATCCTGCATTAACACACCACCAATACCCTTCTCGGAAGCATCACATTCGATCTCAAAAACTTTCTAAAAATTAGGTAATACTAACAAATGGGCATTAGTTAATTTACCTTTCAGAGTCTGGAATGCCTGCTCATGTATTTTCGTCCATTTGAATTCGGCATTCTTCTTCACGAGATCATTCAATAGAGCAGCAATGGAGCTAAAGTCCCTCACAAACCGTCTATAAAAACTAGCTAGTCCATGGAAGCTCCTGACTTCATTGGTGTTCTTTGGTGTTGGCCAATCCTGAATTGCATTTACCTTCTCCTCATCTACAGCTATTCCATCTGCACTTACAACAAAACCAAGAAAGACCACGGTTTCCATATAAAACTTGCACTTCTTTAAATTGGCATATAATTGGTTTTCCCTTAAAACGGTAAACACACTCTACAGATGTTGTACATGATCATCTAATGTTCTGCTATAAATCAAAATATCGTCAAAATAGACGACTACAATTTTCCAGTGAAATGTCGTAGAACGGTCTTATGAAAGTTCTAGGTGCATTTATTAACCTAAAAGGCATTACCATCTATTCATATAACCCATGTTTGGTTTTAAATGCAGTTTTCCACTCATCTCCTTCTTTCATACGAATTTGATAGTAGCCATTCTTTAGGTCAATTTTAGAAAATAAATGTGCACCATGCAATGCATCAAGTATGTCATCTAATCTAGGGATAGGATGTTTGTACTTGACTGTGATTTTGTTGATTGCCCTACAGTTAACGCACATGCGCTACGTTCCATCCTTCTTGGGGACTAGGATGTCATGAATTGAACATGGGCTGTGTAATGCATCAAGCATGTCATCTAATCTAGGGATAGGATGTCTGTACTTGACTGCAATTTTGTTGATTGCCCTACAGTCAATGCACATGCGCTATGTTCCATCCTTCTTGGGGACTAGGATGACATGAATTGAACACGGGCTGAGACTTTCTCGCACAAACCCTTTCTCCATTAGTCCATTAACTTGCCTCTTAATTTCCTTGGCCTCCTCAGGATTAGTTCTATTGGTTGGTCGATTAGGAATGGATGTGCCTAGCATGAAATCAATTTGGTACTTTATCCTTCGTAGTGGGGGTAGGCCTTGTGGCACCTCTTTAGGGAACAAGTCCTCGTATTCCTATAATAAAGATACAACCACACGAGGCAAAACAGGATTAAGGTCAGCATTAGTAAAATATAAATCCTTGTACATAAGTACAAGTAATTGTTGCTTGGCTAGCATAGCACTCTTGACCTCACTCTTCCTCGCCATGCTCTCTGCTCTTTGTGTTTGAGTGTCTTTTCCCTCTTTACTCACAAGTGTTTGTTTTTCACTCTTCTTCTTTTTCTCTTCACTCTTCTCTCGTACACTCAATTGTTTCTCTCGAAATTCTTTTGCAATTCTCACTTGATCCTCACAAGTTTCCCATGGTTTTTGTGGCATGAGAACCACTTTCTTTTTGTTTAGTACAAAAGAATATTGGTTCTTATACCCATCATATGTAATTTTCCTATCAAATTACTAGGGTCGTCCTAGCAATATGTGACTAGCCTGCATAGGTACCACATCACATATGACTTCATCTTTATAGCTCCCTATGGAAAAGGCTATAAGAACCTACCTGGTCACCTTCCCCACATTCGTTCAACCACTGTAATTGATATGGTCTTGGATGTTTCACAGCTTTCAACTGCATCTTATCTACTAGTAGAGTGCTAGTAACATTAATGTAGCTACTACTATCGATTATCAAACTATACACCTTATTCTGCACATGACATTGTGTATGAAATATGTGCTTACGTTGGATCCCCTCACCACCCTCCTGGGGTTATACACTAAGTACTCTCCTTGTGACATACAACTTTCCACTCACGGGTCCCTCCAAGTCAACATCCTCATACTCTTGTGATGGTGACTCCTCATCCTCCTCAGAGCTGACGCTCTTTATATTTCCATTGTCACAGATGATCATAGCTCTTTGATTTGGACATTGAGATGCAATGTGTCAAAATCCTTGACATCTAAAACATTTGATATCTCTAGTTCTGGAAGGGGATTTAGTGTCAGTTTTTTCCCTTAAATGCAGCAACAGGACTCTTAGCCTTCACATCCTCTTTAGGCTTTGAATCCACGGAGTTCTTCTTCCAATTAGACTTCCATGAAGATTTAGAAGTCGACCCAAACCTTTGATCACTCCTATATTTTAATTGTCGCTCCACTTTGATTGCTCTATGTAACAGTTCTTCCATGTCTAAGTAATGGTGTAAATTTACTACATCAGCAATTTCCTAGTTTAGACCATTAATGAATCTAGCCATAGTTGCCTCATCATCCTCCTCTACTCTAGCCCTAATCATGGCTATCTCCATCTCTTTATAGTAGTCCTCTACACTCTTGGTCCCCTGTGTCAATCCCTGGAATTTCCTAAGTAAATCCCTATGGTAGTGACTAGGGATAAACCGTTTCTGCATTATGGTTTTTATTTCTTCCCAAGTACTAACAGGCCGCTCTCCATACCTGCGCCTATTACACACTAACTAATCTCACCATACACTAGCATAATATGTGAACTCTATTGCAACCAATTTAATCTTCTTCTCCTCAGTATACTTATGGCATTCAAAAACATGATCCATTTTCCTCTCCCACTCTAGGAACAACTCAGGATCATTCTTCCCTTAAAACGTTGGTATTTTCATCTTAATACTACCCAGGTTATTGTCCTGCCTCTGGGTGTTCCCTCTCTCCCTCACCTTATGATATTCACCAAAGTCAGAATCCTCTCCTTCTTTTATCCTAACTCCTCCTCTAATCAGTCTACCTATGCCTCACTTGATAGTAGTACTGCTAGACGGTTCTCTACTCCTCTCCATCTTATCCATTCTTTCATGGATCTATTCAAGTTCACCAGTCAAAATCCTTTTCATCTCTCCCATCAACTCCTTAAACATCACCCTATTCTCACTGCCATTTGTGTTTTGCCTCGACATATTTCTATAGTTAAACAATAAATTAATATCACAAGTAAAATATGTTCCTCACAATTCACTCGTATATTGCTCTTAGGTAGTAATACTCTCATAATCCACTCGTGTATATCTCTCACAAATATTTCCTCACAACCCGCTCTTATAATCCCTTGCTAGGAACTCGGATTGGAAAACTCTTCAACCTAATCACTAAGTCAACACCTAATGATCACCTTTGGTTTCAAGTCACGGTAAAATTGAGAATAGATGTAAATTCCAATAGATATGACAAGCTCTTACTATTAATTTCAAAAACAGATCAAGACAATTCCCTATCATGTAATTTAAAAGACAAACAAATTTGCACCGAATCTAACAAGAATTATGGAATGTAATTCGGATGCACAATTTAGAAAGAACAAGATATGTGTTCTGGTTGGAATTGGAAAGTGTATTATAGCAATTGAATTGTAACTTGCCAAAACAAAAATTTTTCTTTTGTGATTTCGGTACTTGGATTTCTTCCACAATCGAATTTGTGATTTGATTTTTTCTTATACGTATTCTTCTAAAGAAGGAATAAGAATTGGATCACAATTGATTTGTAATGACTAAGCTAGACTTGTGTGTTGTCAGTCCCCAATTGTTCTTATGACTGAAACAATTTTTTTTTTTTGTTTTTATACGAATTTAGGGTATGAACAAGAAGTATGGAATTGAACAACAAGCAAATAAACAAAGGATAGAGATTACTTGATTCAAGAAACTGAAGCTTTGATAACAAATGATGTGTGAACCCTAGGTATATTAAACCTAAAACCTGACGTACGCTATTTGAATCAATTCCCTGAGGATCATCTCGAATAAGTAGCACGGAACTAGACCCCAATCACACTTGTTAACTGAAACTTAAGTTATCAATTAAGGGATTTTCTCTAGTAATTCGGATGAAGAATTCCAAAGGAGAGTTCTTTTGCAAGAACAAGAAGGGGGTTTCTTTTCACGAAAAGAAAGTGTATTATAATTTCAATATTCAATGTTCTATCTTGTGCCAGCCCCTTACACGGTTTTATAAGGAGTACATGTAACAATCAGATACAAAACCTAAGTTTCCTAATCTAACTTGCGTCCTTATCCTCTTATGAACCGAAACAAGTAACTAGTTATGCTAAATTACAAATAAAAAACAAATATTAAAACATAGCAAAACAAAACCGCAAATCCTCTTTCCTTTTCGGTTCAATAAATAACATTTTCTATTTTAGGACTTCAAATCCTTGCATCCCTCCATGGAAATGTGAATCATATTGATAGGTGTCGGTTCTCCTTTTATGTAATTTGATTCCTTGGCTTGTAGGTCCATGACTAGTCCTTGTAGGGCATCATTTATCCTCTTTACTCTAGCTCGGGTCATTGGGCCTCCAATTCCTTGCAATGGATCTTGGGATTTCGGTTCTGTCCTCTTAGGTTCTAGATGATCCTCATCAATTCTAATTTAGAAAAAAACCACACCTTTTAGAATTTAAAGTGGGAGGTCATGTTTTGCTGATAATATCACCTATAAAAGGGGTAGTGAGATTTGGGTTAAGAAGAAAGTTGAACCCTAAGTATGTAGGGCCCTTTGAGGTCTTGGAAAGGGTTGAAACAGTGGTATATAGGCTGGCCTTACCACCAAATTTAGTTGGGGTGCATGATGTATTTCACATTTCCATGTTAAGGAAATATGTACTTAACCCAGATTAAGTAAATACTTTAGAACCTCTGAAGCTGCAACCAAACCTCATAATAATAGAGATACCTATTAGGATTGTGGACACTAAGGAACAAATTTTGAGAAGACAAGTGATCAAGTATGTCAAGGTTCAGTGGAGTAATCAAATAGAAAGAGAGGCGATGATGTGCCTTACTAATTGGATAGCAACACATCAACAAGTGACGTGAACAACAAATTCCTAACAACAAATGGCATGTTCACTAGCTTCACAATTGATCCCCTAATTCACGAGATTAATACTAAATTGATGTAAGGAACAAGCAATTGTATAAATATCAATGGAAAACAATGGAAATGAATTATAATTCCACTCAAATTGAAATAATTCAAATATGAAAATGGAAGAACCCTAATTCACGTGGACAAGGACAAGTTACTAACAAATTGCACTTAGATATTACTCACTAAACACAATTTGAAAAACAACAAGAGGAAGATTGATATTACTTACAATCCACTCAAGTTGGTCTCACCATAATTTCACTTGGAAATTGATAAGAGATCTTTTACATGTAAGGGAAAACCTTATAGTAAAGAAAGTGTATTTTTCAAAATGTTAAAAGCTTTCTTAAAACCCTAGTTAACAAGTATTTATACTTACTCCAATTAGGGTAAAAATAGCACAAAAATTACAAAGATGCCACTTAAGTGGCCGGTTCCAAAATCAATAAAATACAAGTACAAAATGGTCTTCAAGTGGCCGGTTCTTCACTTCAATTGAATAACTTATGGGCCATTGGATATGATTTTAACAATGTTCTGCAAGTTGATCCTTAGTGCATGTTATTTAGCCATCTTGTAAAACATGATAAATGTACCTACTAAAGTGTAAAATAAAGCATTATTAGATAAGATGTGGCCATATGTGGATTTCTGGGCTCATGCATCTAATTTAGTTTTCCCCACTGTTGGAACCACAAAGTTGATTCCCATCATCTCCTCGGGCCTCTAAAAGATTTGCCCTCAAATCTAAGGGGTCTTCTCTTGGACTGAAACCCAGTGTTTGTGTTTGCTTGTTGGTTGGAAATTTGGAAGAGCCAATGGTGTTTCTAATCTATTCCTGGAAAGAGCGTACCTTAGATGGAGACATAGGAGTCAAGACAATCCGTGTACCATCCTTTTGAAACATGTAAGTATTTCTAAACCCATCATGTAACACTTTTCTATAAAATAACCACGGTTTACCCAACAATATATGAAAGGTGCACATAAGAAGCACATTACAGATAATCTCATCATTGTATCTATCTCCTATACTGAATGGCACCTTTGTCCTCTGTGTAACATGCAAAATACCACCATCAATGAAAAGCACACATAGGTTACCTTGAATCTAACAAGGTGTGCGGAACAGGTTCTCCCTTTATATGTCTCTAGCATCTGGAGATAAGGTCATAATCCTGCGTAACACATTAATAGTAAGTAATTTTCACCTTTTTTGTCCTCATGTGTCTCAATGTTCTGATCATCATAATACTCCTGTAAGGCCATGGATAAATCTGTAGGCTCCACAGTTTCTTCCTCATCATCTTCATAATTGCCCTCCATAATAGTTATCACCCTTTTATTGGGACACTGTGTAGCCATATGTCCAAATCCCATGCATTTGAAACATTTAATCTGGCGTATCTTCCCACTGGTTGACCTCGGTACTGTCTGCCTAAAATCAGATCCAACTACCTCTTTACCTTTCCTAAAAACATTTTTCTCTTTTTCAATGCTAGGGATAACTGTATCTACAACCTTGGCATGTTCGCCTACTCCCTTTGGTCCACCTATCTGACCATCTGCCCCCATAGGTTTAGTAGTAGTAGTACTATACCTGTTACTAGTGGCCCGGAATAGATTGGATCGCCTTCGTCTTTCTACTTTCAAGGCTAACTGTATAGCCTCATCAAGTGTACTATACCTTTGTAGCTCAACAACACAAGCAATCTCATATTTCAACCTAAACACAAATCGTGCTAGGGTTTGCTCAGGAGGCTCGATTGATCCACATCTGATCATTAGCGTTTCAAACTCCTATACATAGTCATCCACTGTTTTGCCTCCCTGCCTCAGTGTTTCGAGACGCATAAATAGTTCCTGCCTGTAATGCTCATGTATGAACCTTCTCCTTAAAACCTGTTTCATGTCCCTCCAGGTATGTATTTCAGCCTCTCCATCCCTTCGCCTGTTGATCACCACAAGGCGACATAACCTATGAATTCTACAGTTGCAAGATGAACCCTGATGTTATCATCAATTTCATAACACTCGAAAAGACCCTCAACTTTTTCTTCCCAATTTAGGAAATTATTTCCTGAACCTCTACCATCAAATGAAGGCATTTGCAGTTTTACATACTCTAATCCCTGAGGTAGTCTGAAATCCCTGTTCGGGTATGGATTAACCCCAAAATTATCATCTCTTTCCTCCCTAAGAGCATGATAATCTCCTTCCACTCTTCTTCCCACATTACCTCCAACTGTTCCCTCCCTTTGAACATTTTGAGGAGCTACTCTAGGTGGTGGTGCCTGAGGATTTGCTAATGGTGGTTGTGGCATCGTCATCCTATCTATCCTTGTTGCTAATGTAGCAACAATGGTGGTAAGGTCCTGAAGCTGTTCCTCCAAAGTTTTTCCACCTATAGTCCAATGACCCCATCCGCCACCAACTTGGCTATTGGCCTCATTGCTAATTCCCCCATTCACACTATCATTTGACATAGTTGTGGACTTGATTTGTCGAATTACAAAGACAATTCAAAGTAATGTGGTATACCTCACAATCACCCCTTCACAACAACCACACTTCGATTGCCACACAACAATCAAATAATAATAATCTATAAAAGAAAACACAAAACTCCACTTAACTTTACACACACTTCCACACTTCGATCACGGCAACAACAAGTAGAAGCAATAATAAACACTTTTTTCAAATAATAAGTTAATGATTCCAACTAAGCAAAGTGTTCAAAGCATCAATACATTATAACTTCCACACTTTAATGCTTTCTTTTGAAATTCAAATTTAACCACTACAACAACTTTCACTCACGACACATACACCACTTACAATCCACAGCGCAACAACCTTTCACCACAACACAAACAAATATACCAAGTTGCACCCTTCATCACACAAAATCACTACACCACACACACACTCACTCACGGTGCAACACACACATACTTTACCCCTCTCCCAATCACGGCATAACAACACAAATGCAACTCTTAATGAAGCTTCTCCACAAATGGTAAGAAACAATTCAAAAATATTCAAATTGCATTCAATCAATACTACGCAATAACTCTTCAAACTTAATGTTTGTTTTGAATTCAAATAATTTCCAAATCCTCCACACAAAAGCAAATTTGGAAAATGTAATTCACACTCCTTCAATTCCGAAACAACATTCAAGAAATTCACTTCTCTTTTGTCATAAATAATGTCTCTCCAATTCCGAAACACACACAAGGAAATGCACCTCCTACTTCCCCTTCTTCTCACGGCAAGATCAAGATCACAAGGATTACTACAAGATCTCCACTTCCACTACTACAACAATAAATATAACACAACAAAATCACAATTAACTACTTCAATTCCACTTCAACAATTCGGATCAAGAAATAAAATTCAAGAACCCTAATTTTTAATTGAGTTCATGCAAACCCTACTCCATAACCTTTGCTCTGATACCAAAGATTATGATGTGCCTTACTAATTGAATGGCAACACATCAATTAGTGGCGTGAACAACAAATTCCTAACAACAAATGGCGTGTTCACTAGCTTCACAATTGATCCCCAAATTCACGAGATTAATACTAAATTGATGTAAGGAACAAGCAATTGTATAAATATCAATGGAAAACAATGGAAATGAATTAGAATTCCACTTTAATTGAAATGATTCAAATCTAAAAATGGAAGAACCCTAATTCACGTGGACAAGGACAAGTTACCAACAAATTTCACTTAGATATTACTCACTAAACACAATTTGAAAAACAACAAGAGGAAGATTGATATTACTCACAATCCACTCAAATTGGTCTCGCCACAATTTCACTTGGAAATTGATAAGAGATCTTTTGCATGTAAGGGAAAACCTCACAGCAAAGAAAGTGTATTTTTCAAAATGTCAAAAGCTTTCTCAAAACCCTAGTTAGCAAGTATTTATACTTGCTCTAATTAGGGTAAAAATAACACAAAAATTATAAGGATGCCACTTAAGTGGCCGGTTGATAGGAATCAAAATCCTACAAGACCTATCATTAGGGTAGGAACTAAAAGATTTCAAGTCTTGGTGATGAGGGTCCTTTTTAAGCAAATCGACCTCAGAATTTTTTGTTTACTAACCTATTTTCTTTTACTCATGTATTGTATATTTCAACAGGCACACTTATCATGCTTTATAGAGCAGTGGACAAACTCACCAAGACTTAGCTTGTGGGTTATTCATGGACTGACTTAAACTAGCGATGAGCTAGACCGATGAATCGCATTGAAGAGATAGCTTGTTGAAGATTATTTTGTACTTGTAATTTATTTCTTGGAACCATTTATGTTGTAAGTTTGTGGGACATTTTTATTTGGTTGTAATTTGTGTTTTAAGACCAGCCACCCTAAAGTGGCATAGTTGTAATTTTGTGGACATTTTAACCCTAAAGGGAGCAAGTATAAATAGTTGCTTAAGTAGGGTTTTAAGAGATAGAGTTGAAATTTGTAGCATAAACTTTTCATGTGAGGGATTAGGGTTCTTCCTAATTTCATTGGCTCTTATCAATTTCAATAAAAAAATTGGAATTGTGGTGAGTTGCAATATAGAGAATTGTGAGTAATATCAATTCCCTACGTTGTGTTTTTCCTTTTCATCACTAGTGAGTCATATCTAGGGTTGATTAGGGTGGTTCTTTGATATGAAATTGGAGTCAATTATATCATCTTTTTTCATTATATATCATTGATTGGTTTTTGTCACTTGTTATTGCAATCAAATTCACTATACATTGTTTTACGTAGAAGGGCCTTATTGTGAGGAGGGGTCACGGTTTTATTGTTGATGTTTTGATTGGAATTCTCTTGGAACTTGAGTTGATTACGTGATTCAATTGAGAATTATCATCTTTATGATTTAATCTCATTGATTTTTATCATTCGGATCATATTCCATCAATTAGGGTTCACGCAATTTTGTCTCACTTTAAACCGATTTTGATCTTATCCTTTAGGGGTTGTAAATTGGTTCATTTTCATGTGCTTAAGCTCCCTTTTAGGCACACCATCTTTTGGTATCAGAGCTACTCACATTTGGATATTTAAGATTGAACATGTCAACATTTGAAGAATTAGTTCATAAACATTGAGGATTAGCACAATTGTTGAACTAGTTGATTGACATTGTCTAATTGTCTTTCAATCTTGGTTTTTGTGTGCTTAAACTTGGTTTTAGGCACATCACCGGTTCCAAAATCAACAAAATACAAGTACAAAATGGTTTTCAAGTAGCTGGTTCTTCACTTCAATTGAATAAATTGTGGGTCGTTGGATGTGATTCCAAGAATGTCCCGTAAGTTGATCCTTAGTGCATGTTATTTAGCCATCCTATAAAACACGATAAATGTACCTGCTAAAGTGCAAAATAAAGCATTATTAGATAAGATGTGGCCATAGGTGGATTTCTAGGCTTATGCATCCAATTTAGTTTTCCCCATTACTGGAACCACAGGGTTGATTCCCATCAGGCGACTTAGGAATTGGAAGAGGAGATGAGAAAGAAATATCTAGTGTTTTTTCACCATCTAGGTAACTTTTGAGAATGGAAGTTCTGTTAAAGAGGGGATAATGTAATGACCAGAGATAAATAAAACAAAATAAAGTAAATAATAAATTTAAATCTGAGGGGAATATTGGAATTTTAAGGGTTAGGTCAAGATTTATTTGTTAATTAAGAAGTTGGAGCCCTAAAAATCATTAACGTATATTTTATTTTCATTCCTCTCTCAAACTATCATACCTTTAATAGGCCAATCTCTTGATTAACGTGCTAATCGGCTAAACGAAGCTAAGTGACTACATTGGGCTTCGATTGGAAGTGGAGAATTGTTTTCGAAATGGAATCATGTCAACAATCTTAGAAAATAAACTGTGTAAGAACAATTTGGTATTCACAATAGAGGGAATTTGGGAGATTATTTAAAGGATGACAATTCAAGTAAGTTTTCTAAATCTAGTGTAATTTGAACAAAATTAAAAGTACTGTTTTTGTAAATTAAGTATGGGATTACAAGATTTTTGAAGGTAAAAGGATTGAAGGGTAATTGTGATTAGGAGATTTGAGATTTTGAAGAAAATTGTAGTTTTTGAGAATTGATGAAATTCTAGAAGTGCATGGACACAACACGGTTGTGTTGCTCCTATTTACTTCAAGTGCATGGCCATTAAGGGTTTTACATGCTTATGTAAAAAATAAAAATAAAAAATAGAACAATGAGGTACACGGGCAAGAGACATGATCGTGTATCTGCCTATGTCCCTCCACTTAGTTAACATATGTGGAGATTTCATTTATGACGTCACAATGACTTTATTGATATAGGGAGTTTTAGTGAATTGAGCCTTTGCGCATCTTCACTTAGTGAGGACACATGGAGGGTTATATTCATTTTAAGTTCTAAGGTGTTATAAGGTTTCTTAAAAAAAAGAGATGGAATGTAGGTTATGAAAAGGAAAAGGAGCAGAGCATAAAGCAACTTTATATATTACCTATAGCAAAAGACCAAAATACCTCCCTCTTTATTGATTTATTACTTATGTATTGACTTTTAAAATTTTATTTTTTTATTTTATTTTTTGGTATTTTACATTCTCTTCCCCTTACAAAAACTTTTGTCCTTGAAAGTTATCCAATTCCTGAAATAATCTTGAATACTTGATCTTCATCTCTTTTCATTACTTATACATTTCTTCTCATCATATAGTTGCCCCATTGAGCCTTAACATAGATGATTACTTCTCCTTCTTAGAATTTGCTCTTTTGCATTCTATTGTCTATCTAGTCATTAATTCATTTCTAATTAATTATATATCTCTCGAACACATGCATTCTTGTTGTCTACTAATTTCTTCCATTTTTTTTTCTATAAATCTTTAATTATTTAGGGTTTTTCTTTTATGTTGCCTTCCATTGCGTTACTTTGATTATAATAAGAAATTAACCTATAACTATTCTCCAATCACATCAATAGTTATTTCACTTTGATCCTTTTGTCTACAATTGACTTGCATGTCTCAAACTTGGATTAGTTTCTTAATACCACTAATCTAAACTAAGATCTCCCAGAATTAATTCTATAATTATGTTTTTCCATCTAATTTTTATCCAAAATTTGTTCCTTCATTCTTTTTATTCCATTTATTTCATAAATCCTCTATTTGAAATTCAAGTCTCTAAGATTTCTTCACTATTTAGATTTTACATATTTATTTAATTTAGATTCTTAGATTTTCAAACGTTATTATCAAATTTCTCTCAGACCAACATGTTTAATGGCTAAACACCTTCTATTTACATATCCATAGGCTCTAAAGTTATTAACTTTCAGCTATATCATGTTCTTGATTTCCCACTTTCAGTATCACTTCACATTTCTTTTATGATAGTTTTATAGAAGATCCATTCATTAACATCCACTACCCCTTTTATTTCTACGAACACAGAAAGAGTCATAGCAATTATTCTATAAATGGGTCATAGTAATTATTCTATAAATATAATTGTGCGTTGCGTACATTTAGTTGCTATGCTAATGGTTTAGATTTCTTACTATTAGTAATTGTTATCTTTACTTTTCAATATTTTAAGGTCTAATACATTACTTTATTTATTAATTTGTTTGCATGCTGTTTTACCTTCTTCATTATTATTATAATTACTACTTCAAATCCTCATTTCATGAAATTAGTTATTCCTTTTTTTTTATACATGTTCACATGCTTATTGTTGATTTCTTATTACAAGTATGTATAAATTATGTTAAACCTCAAATATTACATTTACATTTATGGTCGACACTTTTTGGGGTCATTATTATTTTTATTACATTAATTAACTTTTCGGCTTCTTAAGGAACATTTTATATATTTCTATATATATTATTACTTATGTACTTATTATCTAATTGTCTTTATAGCTAATTATCGTTATCATGATTTTTTTTCATTGTTATCATTGTTACTTGTTTTATCATTAACTATTATTTATTTTATTTGTTTCTTTAATAGGAGTCTTTTATTAATTGCAATTTCTTTATTTAGAAATTGTCATGGTATAATCAATTACATATATATATATATATATCATGTTTCGTATGTGTATAATTATATGTCATTTTATTTTATGTATTGTTTACAATTTATTCTGTATATACAATTCCATTAGACCATATACTATAGTCATTTGTATATATCTTGTGTGGTTACTTATAGTATGATATTGCACATTCATTATTTTCTTTAACTTGTAAGAATCTCTTTTGTATGACTAGAAAAGGATATTATAAGTTTTTTTTTAATTAATTCTTTCAATCTCTCTCTCTCTCTCTTTTCTATGTTGTGATAATGTGATTGTGTAGATATATAATTATGTCTTTTACATGCCAGTATGCATATACTTATATGTGAATACGTAGATGTAATGTTATTTTACATAACAACTATATCGTATTTTGCTTATAAATTCAATTCATGTATATTGTTTTAGGCTTATAATCATTCTCACATATACTATGTATTTATTTCATAATCTAATATTATATACTAATTATTATTTTTATCAAGTCGTGAAAGGATCTTTTTAATGTGTTTAACGTGAGATTTTTATACTTAATTCTTTGTGAAGGTATACTAATTATATAAGGTTATTATAAATTTCTTTTATTAGTTTTTTCCGCATTTAAGGTTATTTATTATATTTAGATGTATATACATATGTTGTTTTGTTACGTATTACATATTACTAATACTGCTATTATAAGTTTATTAAGTTTATTGTCGTCATTGTTTTATTACTTTTAATATTATGTTCATCGTTATTATTATTGTTGGTATCACTATCATTTGTTATTTATATAATATATGTGGCATATATAAACATATTTCATTTATTTATTTTTAATGGTGTTTCATGTAACTTTGCATATATATTTATACAAGTAGGAAAGGCAAATTTGGACATAGCACATACACTATGACACAATTGAACATGACATGATAAGACACAATACGACACAACATGACACGACGAGACACAATATGACTCAATATAGAATGACACAACATAACACAGAATTGACAAGTGGACAAAACATATGAATTCGTCATTCTTTCTCATATATATACATGCTAATAAAATCTTTTAATACCATTTTCTTTTGTCCTATAATTGCTTATTATAACTAATTATATGCTTTGTTTCTTTCCTTTTATATATATTATAAATATAAGCTCCTATAATGCATATATTTGTATTACTTATTTAGTTATTTATTGCTATTATTGTTATCATGACTTTTTTTATATTATTATTATATATATTTACTATAAGGTATAGCAAGATAGTTACTTTACTTGTAGAAATGTTTTATAATTAACATGTTCATTGATATTGTTAATGTTATTTATTATCATTATTTTGTTAGGGTAAAAATGCCATTTTGGAGGAATGCAATTAAGGCCAACGTTTACTCAAATTTGTAATAATTTTTCTTTTTGGTTATGATTCTCTTTTAATGTTCTTAATAAATTTGCGAATATGTTGAATGTTGTGGTCAAAGTATTATGGTCAACCATTCTTATATTGATAGTTTAAAATTTTGTCTATTTCTATAGGTATATATATATATATATGTTGTCATCTCTTCGTAGTTAGTTAAAGTGATTATGGCTATTAGCTACTCTCAATTTTCAAATTTTTTTTAATCATTATTGATGATTCATCTCATCATTTTGGGGGTGTAATGAGATGATTATTTCAATTTTTGAGTTAAACTTACAATAACTATTAATATTGTTATTGGTACCATTATTATTATTATTATTATTATTTATTATCTTTATTTTATGTTAAGTGTTGCCATTTAAAGGGAGGTGATTAAGACAATTTGTTTTTTAATAGAAATTAGGCATAATATTTTGGCAATGTATTGAGTTTGTGAATATGTTAGATATTTCAGTCAACTTGGGGTTGCCATGGTTAGCCACCTTTTTTTTACATTGTCATCTATTAGTTCCATAAGTCATGATTTTGTGAGTAAACTCTTTCTTGGTCAATCGTGTTTGAATGTGTTTTTATGACTATGTTTTAATTGTCACTTGTAACTTATAGCTACGACATTATTTCTTAATAATTAGATTACCTTATATATATAAGATAAGATAAGATTTGATATGTATCATATATAGGATAAAGGTTAATATCTTTTATTAGTTATTCCATATATATATATATACCGATTTTTATTTATTATGAATTCCATAGGGAAAGAGAGCGAAATAAATATATAAAGGAAAAAGGTAAATTATAAGATAAAATAGAGAGTAATAAAAGATAATATACAAATAAAAAATAAAACATTAAGCTCAGAAGGAAACATCATATATGAAAACAAAATAAAATACTAATTATTTCATAATTACTTTGAGCCCTTATTTGTATCCACTCTCTTCATATCTCACCATCTTATAAATTGAGTTCCTATGTTTTATGAAGACTTATTTATAACCTATGCTCTATTAATTATAAACATTATTATTATAGATTATAAACCTAAGTTCTAATGATTTTCAACCTAAGCTTCCTAATCATGAACATAAACTCCAATAAATCCTATACTTAAATAAATCCTATACTCAAGTTCTATAGATTACAAGCCTATATTCTATTTATCATAAACATATGCTTTGATACTACTTAAGCTGTAACACCACAAAACCTAGGACATCACAACCAGCCACATGTCATTGCTAAATAATGATATACTAAGGCTTTTAACCTGTTTAAAATCACAACTATTTTCATATCTCCACAATATAAAATTTCTTATCAATTTCTCAGATATCAAACTAAAATATCTTCTATTTATTTGACAAGATACATAATTCTAATATTTTTTAGATAATTTAAAATTGAATCTAATTTAATCAAACGTATCTTATAACAACCTAACTTTTACATGTCTCGTTATGCTAACGTTAAACCTACTCTCAAAGTCCTGTAGCTGAAAAACAGAAAGGGATGAGTCTAAACCCAATAAGTGAATACCCTACATGCACGTGTCACCTAATTCACAACATACATGCACAAAAGACTGCAATAATAATAATACAACCAATTAATTTATTATCTTTCTATTAGCCGGCAAACATCATAGGGGTACTCATGACCCCATTACAGCATTTATAATATATATAGTATTTGGATTCTAGGTTAGGAATTGCCACATCCGACTCCAACATTCTAAATGGTATTAAGAACTACCACTACAGGGCCTAATACCTCTAAAATATACCCTAGTTCATTTCGGCATAGAACTCCACTAGGGACGACATAGTATATCGATCATCGAGGTGTTCCATAGGGATCTGCCACCTCTAAGCCTTAGGTTAAGCTACACAAAAATAGCAACCAAGTTCTTAGCTGAATCATTAATTAGTCCATTCAATTTCTATTAATATCACATACAAACAGTAAACACGATAAACACGTACCTGGAGGAATTGTTCTAAATTCACTCTTATTGTAACTGTCAACTTGATCAGAACTTGTTATGTACAAGGAACTAAAGTTGGTACTAGCTCACAATTTTATCTAAGTTCACTTGGTTCGTTAAACTAAGAATTAACTGATTACCCCCTTTTAAGTTACTTTAATTTAAATAAAACTAATTTTAAATTAATGAAAAATCTAGAAAAAGGAAGAAGGAAAAGTTAGTACTAGCAACTCGACCATGTAGAAGAATATAGAGAGAAACATGGTCGTGTACATGGTTGTGTATCTCTGATGTGCCTTGGATCCAATTGCAAGAACATCAAGCCAATTGAAGAATCAACCTAACCAAACCCACAAAATGGCGCGACAATAACAATCACATGAACCTTAAATTACGTGAATGAAATTGATCTAATGCCAAATTATGATGAGGATCAATTGCAATTGCATAATATGTAAAGGATAACACGAAAATGAATTGAATTCCACTCAAATTGGAATTGAATCAAATATGAAATTTGAAACCCTAATTTATGTGAACATGAACAAAGTAACACAACCAATTACAACTAGATATGACACACTAGATATAATTGGAAGCAACTTAAGAAGAATTGATATGACTCACAATACTCCTTAAGCCAACTCGTCACAATTTCAATTGAAATTGATAAGAGTATTGCGTGAAGATGGAACTCCCCCCACGACAAAAGAAGGTAGATTTCTAAATGTTCAAAAAGTTCCTTCTAAAACCTACTTTGCAAGTATTTATACTTGCTCCAATTAGGGTAAAAACAACAAAACCAAATTACAAACTAAACCAACATATGGCTGGTTCTTAAACAACAAAATACAATTACAAATAAGCCCTCAAAATGGCTGGTTCTTCACTTTAATGGAACACGTGTGGACCGGTTGATGTAAGTCCATGAATGACCCCTAATTGATCCTTATTGAATTTTATTTGCCATCCTGTAAAAACAGATAAATTTACTTACTATAATGCAAAGATAAATTATTATTAGATAAATAAGACAACATGTGGATATTTGGGCTCATGTATCCAATTTAGTTTCCCCACTATTGGAACCATAGGTTTGATTCCCATAATCTCCTCGGGGCCTCTAAAAGATTTGCCCTCAAATCTAAGGGGTCTTCTCTTAGACTAACACCCAGTGTTTACGTTTGCTTGTTGGCTTGAGGTCTTGAGAAACCATTGGTGTTTCTAATCTGTTCCTGGAATGAGTGAACTTCAGATGGAGACATGAGAGTTAAGATAATCTGAGTACCATCTTTTTGAAACATGTAAGTGTTTCTAAACCCGTCATGTAGTACCTTCCTATCAAATAACCAAGGCCTACCAAGCAATCTATGAAAGGTTCACATAGGAAGCACATCATAGATAATCTCATCACTGTATCTATCTCCTATACTGAATGGCACCTTTGCCCTTTGTGTAACATGCAAACTACCTCGGTTGTCCAACCAATGCAATTTATAAGGGTGTGGAAGTGGACTAGTGACTAGCTATAAGTTATTTACTAATGCAGCAGATATGACATTAATGCAACTACCACCATCGATGAAAAGAACATAAGTTACCTCGAATCCGGCAAGGTGTGTGGAATAGGTTCTCCCTCTATATGTCCCTGACATCTGGAGATATGGTTATAACCCTGCGTAACACATTAATAGGTAAGTATTTTTTACCCATTTTGTCCTCATGTGTTTCAGCATCCTGATCATCATAATATTCTTGTAGAGCTATGGATAAATCTGTAGGCTCGACAACTTCTTCCTAATCATCTTCATCATTTCCCTTCATAACAGTCATCACCCTTTTATTAGGACACTGAGCAGCCATATGTCCAAAACCCATGCATTTGAAACATTTAATCTGGTGCATTTTCCCACTAGTTGACCCTGGTATTGTCTACTTAAAATCAGACCTAACCACCTCTTTACCTTTCCCATAAACATTCTTCTCCTTATCAGTGCTAGAGATGTTTTTGTCTACAGCCTTAGCATGTTCTCCCATTCCCTTTTGTCCACCATCTGGCCATCTGCTCCAATAGATTTAGTTGTAGTTCCGTACTTGTTACTAGTGGCTCGGAAATGGTTGGATCACCTCTGCCTCTCCACTTTCAAGGCTAACTGTATAGCCTTATCAAGTGTATTATACCTCTGCAACTCTATAACACAGGTAATCTCATATTTTAACCCAGACACAAATCATGCTAGGGTTTGCTCAGGAGGCTAGATTGATCCATATTTGATCATCAGTGTCTTAAATTCCCGTACATAGTCATCAACTGTTTTACCTCCCTGCCTCAGTGTTTGGAGATACATAAACAGTTCTTGCCTGTAATGTTCAAGTATGAACCTTTTCCTCAAAACCTGTTTCATGTCCCGTTAGGTATGTATTTCAACCTCTCCATCCCTTTGTCTACTAATCACCAGATTTTTCCACCATGAGGCGGCATAAACTATGAATTCCATAGCTGTAAGATGAACCTTAGTGTTATGATCAATTTCATAACACTTGAACAAACCCTTAACTTTGTCTTCCCAATCTAGGTAATCAACTATTGAACCCCTACCATCGAATGAAGGCATTTGCAGTTTCACATACTCCAATCCCCAAGGTGGTCTGAAATCCTTGTTTGGGTAAGGGTTATTCCCAAAATTATCATCTCTTTCCTCTTTAAGAGCTTGATAATCTCTCTCCATCCTTTTGCCTATATTACCTCTAGCTACTCCTTCCCTGTGAACAAACTACCTTAGGTGGTGGTGCCTGAGGATTTGCCACTAGTGGTTGTAGCATCGTCATCCAATCTATCCTTGTTGCTAATGTAGCAACAATGGTGGTGAGGTCTTGTAATTGCTCCTCTAAAGTTCTTTCACTTGCAGTTCTATAACCCTGACCGCCACCAACTTGGCTATTGGCCTCATTGCCAATTCCCCCATTCACACTATCATTCGACATGGTTTTGAAAATTTCTTTTCTTTTTCTTTTTTTATCACTCACAATCACCACGTCACAACAACCACACTTTCACACTAACAACAACAATCACAACACTACACCACGATACACACACTCACTTCCTCGGTGTAACACATAACCACTACTTCACGTCCTCACTCACTTCAAAACACAAAGTACACTCCACCTAAGCTTCATACACCCATAGCACACTCTACAATCACGGCAACAAATGCAATTAGAAGCAATGATGAACACTTCTCCAAATGGCAAGCTAATGATTCCAACTAGTTAAAGTGTATTTAAATGATCAATACACAATAACTTCCACGCTTAATGATTGCTTTTGAAATTCAAAAGTAAACCACAACATACACTCTTCTACGCCACACACACTTCCTAATTCATGTCAATAAGAACAATTAATGAAGGCTTCTCCAAATGGTAAGAAAACAATTCAAAAATAGTCAACGTGTATTAAGATTAACAATACACAATAACTCCTTAAACTTAATGTTTGCTTTTGAATTCAAATTATTTCCAAATCCTCCATGGCAAGAATAGCAATTCTGAAAATGCACTCCTAATTTTGAACTATTACAAGGAAATAATAAGGCAACAATCAACACTACTTCAAATGATGGAATTTCAAATTCAAAGACTTCCCCTTCTTCCACTCACAACCCAATTACGACAAGGATGCAAGTTGATTTCAACACTTCACAATACTTCAATTAAATATCAAGCAAGCAATTTAAGGAATAATTCAACACAAGACTTCAAATTTTCTTCACACAATCCAATTTCGGTCTTGAAGGATCAAGAACCCTAAATCCCAATCATGATTCACAAAATTCCCTTCTCTAAACCTTGCTTTGATACCAAAAAGTATCATGTGCCTTAGATCCAATTGCAAGAACATCAAGCCAATTGAAGAATCAACCTAACCAAACCCACAAAATGGAATGACACCAACAATCACGTGAATCCTAAATTGCGTGAATGAAATTGATCTAATGCCAAATTATGAAGAGGATCAATTACAATTGCATAATATGTAAAGGATAACACTAAAATGAACCGAATTTCACTCAAATTGGTATTGAATCAAATATGAAATTTGGAACCCTAATTCATGTGAACATGAACAAAGTAACACAACCAATTACAATTAGATATGATGCACTAGATATAATTGGAAGCAACTTAAGAAGAATTGATATGACTCACAATACTTCTTAAGCCAACTCACCACAATTTTAATTGAAATTGATAAGAGTATATTGCATGAAGATGGAACTCCCCTCATGACAAAAGAAGGCGGATTTCTAAATGTTCAAAAAGTCCCTTCTAAAACCTACTTTGCAAGTATTTATACTTGCTCCAATTAGGGTAAAAGCAATAAAACCAAATTACAAACTAAACCAACAAATGACTGGTTCTTAAACAATAAAATACAATTACAAATAAGCCCTTAAAATGGTCGGTTCTTCACTTCAATGGAACACGTGTGGATCGGTTGATGTAAGTTCATGAATGACCCCTAATTGATCCTTATTGAATTTTATTCGCTATCCTGTAAAATCCGATAAATTTACCTACTACAATGTAAAGATAAATTATTATTAGATAAATAAGACAACATGTGGCTATCTGGGCTCTTGTATCCAATTTGGTTTCCCTATTATTGGAACCATAGGTTTGATTACCATCAATCTCCTTCTAAAATATGACACTTAACACGCTTAAGTAGACGGTCGTGTACTTGACCATGTAACTCACCACACTAAAATAACCTTTTGACACACTAAAGCACATGGCCATGTACCTCTTGTCACATAAAAATTTCTTCATGCAAATTCCCATTTTGTTTGTCTACTCTTCCAAAATCCAAAACTATATTGCAACTTCTAATTTTACAATAATTAGGGTATATAAAAACACAATTTCATCATAGATAATACACTTAGTTGTTTTAATATGTTTCAAACGTCCTCAAATTGGTCTGAACCCACAAGCATGCTTTTACTTTACACCAATTACCCCTCAAATTGTTAATAATTTCTCAAACTGTAACAAAACCCTATAATTGATTAACATTCCTTGGATCGAGAAAATACACAATTAATCCATTAAGATTAAAGCTTACTTTATGGATGCCATGTTGAGCCGAATGGATTTGTGTCATAGGTGTGGGCTTGTTGGTAGGAGTCTATAGGTTAGGGTTTCTTAAAAAAAAAAAGAGATGAAACATAGGTTGTGAAAAGACAAAAAGGGGCAAGGCATAAAGTAACTTTATATATTACTTATAGCGAAAGACCAAAATATCTCCCTTTTTATTGTCTTATTACTTATATATATTGACTTTTAAAATTTTATTTTTTATTTTATTTTCCGGTATTTTACAAAATCCTTAGTTGGGATATCAAAATGAAGTAGCTTCGCCTAATGTCTGTTCTAGTATGGGGTAGGGTATATGAGAATAGGCTGGATCTGTGAAACGTGATGAGTTAAATATATGGCTAAGTATTGTAACCATTTGGAATAAACGGGCCAACAAGTCGGTATAGAAGCCAGTGAGACGATTAAATAGGGTGAGATGAGCGAGATGAGCAAGGGGTACAAAGCGATTTGTGGAGATGAGAGCTTCCGAGAAAAAGAAGGAGAATGCGCTATCTCCACCTTATGTACCCTCTCATTATTTCTCTAATAGATTGGATTGGTTTCAAGATGATAAAAAATTCCGAAAACTTTAAATGATATCAAGAAAATTCAAATTAATATCTCATTATTGGAAGTACTAGAAGACATGTTGTTACATGCTAAAGTTAAAAAAGATATTTATTTATTTATTTTTTATGGTTATTTTATGACATTCTTGAAGTCTATCCTCATTTCAAAACTAGTTCCTGTGGCCAGCTGCACGGGCTTTTAATAAAATCTTGTAAAGGACGATTTTTTTTTTTTCTTTTATAAATTGGTTCGACCCTGTTATGAGCTTCGAGCTCCTTGGATTTCGAGCTAGCCAAGTGATATTTGGGACTGTCTTGAGTCTATCTTAGCTCATTAGGCTTGTTAAATTATATTCTCATTATTGTTATGGATTTCTTGATAAGTTTAACTTGATATGGTTGGTTTCTCAATTTTATTTGGTCTTATATCCTTGTAAACACTGCCTTGCACTTGATCCTTGATTTTGGTTCATTTGAATTTGTTTACCAGTGAAAATTACAGAAAAAGCACCTAGAATACAAGCAAAAACAAAATAAATTTAACACTTACAGTAGAAAATTGGAATAAAGTGTTACCCCTAGTGCTAGCCACCTCATGTGGGATACTACTAAGAGCAAAAAAAAGTGGGTTAAGGAGTACGATATGTTGGCTTGTAAATTGTATGATTGACTAAGAAAGCTAAAGCTATAAAATGGGCGGTGTATTATGTTGGTGGCTACATTACTGTCAATTTAAAAATGCTCGAGACCTTATGCATAAGTGGGTGTCATGTTGGTTAGATAAGTCATTATGCCGTATAATTAGGACTCTATATAATCGTTAATGTTGCATGCAAAATCACATGTCCTTACAAAAGATATGAAGATGTAGGCTAGTTTCTGCATCACTTTGATTTTGAATGTCACAAATATATTAATTTAAACTTTGCAGTAGAAGATTATAACTTTTTTTTTTTAATCGACCATACATGAAAATCATTAAACAAGAATAAGAAAGCATTGTTCAATTAGCCTACCCACAAGTTAGGAGGTTTGTTAGCAGCATCAACAAAAAAGAGACTCAACAAAGAAGATAGAAGATGGAGATTTCTAAAAATTATGCACTCTCTTTGTCTTGGACAACAACCTAATTTGCATAAGCATGACTAAATAAAGCAAAGAAGCAAGAATAAATATTGCAGTTTGAGAGACAAAATCTCCTTAATAATAGGATTAGTAAATTAAGAAGACTTTGCGAAATTAGAAAGACTAAAAAACACGAGCGCCATGGATCTCCACATTGACTTTGTTCTACTTTTTCGCCTTTGTAAATAATAAAACATCTTTGAAGTGCTGGATTGAGCATGTAACAATTGGGCATCACTATCTCTTATAATGAAGCCAAAGCCAGCTTCTCTATTGTGCAAATCAATTGTTTCATTATAATTATATTTTACAAATACCTTCTGTGGCCAAGACTCTTGATAGACTACCTAACCTACATAATAGATATTGGTGAAGGGTCATTCACACGCAGCAGTTCATTGATAACTCCTTATTTTTCTTATTAAGATAACTCCTTATTAGGTCATTTAGATTATAAAGGATGTTTGGTTAAGTGGTAATTTTGTGAAAGATGAGCAGATAGATTTTAAGACTTGAGTCTAGACTACTTCAAAAAAGCTATCACTTGAACCTATTTGCACCTATCTTTAGGATGATTTGTTACTTTTTTAATTGAGTGACTTGATTTTAAGTTTCTTGAAAACTCTATTGTTCGTAAGAATGTAAAACCTTTTGCTTAAGAAACTCAAGGATATGTGTGTCTTGCACCATCTTTAATGATGACATTGATGTTACCTAGGTGCGAAAGGAGCAAGTTGCATCTTATGCTAAATTGGTGCCTCCTCCTCCACTAGTTGATTTTGAAGTAGCTAATTAGGATGAGTTCATGCTTAAAACCTTTGTTCCTTTAATTATTGATGCTCCTATATTTCCTACTCCTTCTTAGTTTTTTTTTTTTTTTGAGCACCTCATTATGATGAAATTTAGATAGGAGGAGTTAATTGCTCAATTAGAGGAGCAAAATTAGTGAGATACAATAAAGTTCCAGCATCAAATTCTCCATTAATTCTCACATGATGTGTATAGTGTTCATTAGATGCACGGTAGGCCTTATCTTAATCATTTTCAGTTTTCACCTCTAGTTTTACTTCCTCCTTTAGATGATTAGTGAATTCATTTACTATTTGTATCTTTTTGAACTACCCCAAATGGTATTTGGATGACTAAGTTGGGTACAACTCATATATTATAAGCTATTGTTATCCATTTTTGCTTTCTATTAGTTAATAATTAGTAGTTGACTTTGTTTTTTTTTTCCCTATCTTATTGATGAACTGTGGATATGATATTCTTAATGGCTATAACATTTTGTGGATGTTAATTTGTGTTTTGGTTAATAGGTGCAAGTGATTATGATGATGATGAGATGGTGTTGTAGTTGTGAATGTGTTCCTATTGTGGTTGTAAATGTACTGAGATGACTTTGGTGTCTTAAGTTAATGTTTTAGATATTCAATTATGAAGTTTTTAGGATTGTAATGGCTTGATTGCTTTACTAAAATAGGTGTTAGTGGTAAGATCTGATGAGAGATTTTGGTTTGTGTTTAGATGTGTTTGGTATTATGCTTCAAAGTTTGAAAATGCAATCATATGTCATGATTCTTTCGATTTTTTGTGACCATTGTGAACTATTGGTTGTGGTCATATTGCTAGGAATGAGTGGATATGTTGAGTGTTTTTTTATTGACCTTGAATGGCTTGTGGTTGAGTGTCATGCTTTTGTTAGTATAAGTGATGATTATGTTTGGTGTTTGTTTGTAAAACAATTGATAATGTAACTTTGAATGGTGATTGTTTGGCCCTTGGTACCTATGTTGCGAAGAAGCTTGTAAAGGTTGAGATGTGACTAGCATTATGGATAATGCATGTATGTTTGATGCTATATCTAGGTTATGTTTAGTGTTATGGATGGTGCTTGTGTGCATTTGAGGTGTGCTCACTTGATTGTGAAAGTACTTATGCAGTGCTTATATAAAGCCCTCACATGGCGCATATGTGCTTTGAAAACTATGTTTGAGCTTACACTAGTGTGTATTCTTTCGAGTGTTTGAGTAACACTTTGTATGTTTACAGTGGAGCTAGCCTAGGTGACACATAAGTCTCCTTATTTTCTTAAAACTCTATACATTGCTTCTTCTTAATTACATGTACTTCAAACTCATTTTTTTTATGAGGTTGCCAAGAAGGAGAGAAAGATAGCAGTATGTGTTAGATTAAGGTAAGAATTTTTTTTTTTTTTTGATAAGCTTGCATGAGAAACCACTTAATTTGTAAACACCAATTTACAAGTTGTAGTGGAAATATTTTTGGGTACGTGAGTGCTAGATTGAGGGGAAGTTGCTAAATTGTCTTGTCCTTATTATAAAGGGGGAGATATTATTGAACCTATGAGTTCAATTATGATTTTGATGAGATAAAATGATTTGGATAAACTTACATAGTTTATTTTTCATAAATTATTAAAAACGTTCAATAGATTATACTTGACTAGATCACTTGGTGAGAGATCCATCTCTCTCTTCTCTAAGCTTTCTAGCAAACAAAGAATTTCTTTGAAGTTCACAAAGTTAGATCTGACCAAAGTTTGTGCTTTAGAGCAGGTGTCATTTCTCTAGCCATTATATAGCTAATTGACATTTACAAGCTAAGAGAATAAAAAGAGCACCATCCATATTTCTTTTGAGGCCTTTGAATGCACCATTTAGGCATTTATTTTATTGAGATTTTGATAGAAAAATATATGTATAATCTATTCTTTATCATTCTCTTGTACATAAATTTGCTTATTTTTTAGAGGAGAATTTCTAGTGCTAGTGAGTGTTTTTATGTTATATTTCTTGAGAGCAATTAGAATTCTAACTTAGAGATGTAATTAGTAAATCGGATCATTAAGAACAAGCATTAATAAAGCGTTTGAAAAGTCCTTGAGTAGGTAAGGGTGATTTGAAGTCCCTATTATATCGGGCTTGATTTCTCTATCCCTTTCTCTATTTATTTTTCTCTAAATTTATTTATATTGTTGCCTATACATGTTATTATTAATCAAGTTTGTTTAAATTAATCATAGCCTATTAAGTATTTCAACATCTAGATAGTACATATACTACAACTTTATTATCAAGGTATATGCAAAATCTAAGCTAAGTACACCTTAAAGTAGCAAAGAACATATTAAGATACTTGCAAGGTGCTAAAAACTATGGTATATAGTATAGCTCGCAAGTAATTCAAGATTGGTTGGATACATAGATAGTGGTTGGACTTGATCAAAGGATGACATGAAAATTATATGGATTAGATGAATTTTCTTAGTCATCAAAAAAATAAGAGGGTTGAACAATCTTTAGCAAAAGCTAAGTATAGCTAGTAAAGCAATCTAGCTTTGGAAGATTCTAGAAGACACTGGATAGTTTCAAGGAAAATTCAACCATATTACTTTGCTACAACAAATAACTTGTAGCATCTTGCGAAAAATAGTATTTGATCATGATGAAAAAATTGAGATAATTTACTACAAGATGGAAGGTCAAGCAATAGACATATTTACTAAGACATTGCCACAACTAAAATTTGACATAGTACGAGATATGTTTGGAGTAACTCAAAAAAAATTTTTAGGAGTAGTAAGAATAATATAGGGGTAAGTGGGTAACCCTATTGTAGAGGGTATCTACTTATACCCTACTCAACTAAGGAGATTCTAGATAGATATTAAAGATCACAAGGTAGGTTTTAGGTACAAATTTTTTGAGACATGTTCCCATGGGAAAAGCTATAGGTACAGGGTATTTCTACCATAGAACCTGTACTTTAAAGTATACAAAGTATAAGTTTCAAGGTATCCTGTACTTACTTTATAAAATGTTATTAATTAATATGGGTAATGTTGCCAGCATTATCTAAACTTTAGACGAAATTTCAGTTTACTATCTAAAGTTTAAATTTGTTAAATTTAGTACCTAATTTGAAGTTTTCATATCACTATTACTACCTATGTTAAAGCTTATGATGATTCGTTTGTCTAGCCATATCATTCAATCATTATTAGTGAGACATGTGTCCCACTAATTTAAAGAATGCTACATTGGCACTGTTAGCTCTAATTGTTAAATACAATGAAAGGGCATTATTTTTGGTTTTACGTAGTTCAACATGTTTTTGTGTCTTTATATATATATATATAAATTATGAGTCCAGGGCATGCAAAAATAATGCCAAGGTGGCATTCTTTAACCTACTGAAACATGTATTGCACTGATGATAGTTGAATAGATAAGGTATGGGTAGGGCTTATGCCTTACATATGAATAGTAAATGATAATATTATAATTTTTTTAGTAATAAGTATTTTAGTAAAAAAAGAAAAAAAAAGCTTAATTCTATAAGTTAATAATCATAAACAATTAAACCTAATCCCATTCCTTTTTCTTTTCCTTATTCTTCCCCATTTTCCTTTCTAATTTTAGGTTTTCTATTCTTTTGTCTTATTCCTTTCCATTTACTAAGTAGTTAGATCGTAGAACTTGAAATAATTAAGGTCAAAAAATTACTTTTTTTTTTTAATTTCACGTGTTTGGTTACAAGTTTTATAAATTTTGAATATTAATAATTTATAATTCACACACACACACACACACACATTAATAACACACAAACTTAAAATTGATAAGAAGAAAGATAAAATTTATAAGTTTCATAGAATATTATCTGCTTTATAGGTTTTATAGGATACGGAGTACAGGGTGCTTTAAAGACGTTACAAGATAAGTTCCTATTTAAAATATTATGAACTTGTACCTTATAAGATAAGGTATGGGTAGAGCTTATACCTTACATACCTTATACTCACTTACCCTTTCTAATGCACATTTTAGTAGAGAGAGTGAGGATTTAGAGTAACTTAAAAAATTATCGAAGGGAAAAGCTTATATGGATTGAAAATAAGGATCCTTATTTATAGTGTTAGGACATTGATTCCGCTCCAAGTAACCCTAGATTAAAAAATGATTAAATCTTTTATATTCACTTGAATTTTCTCTCTAAGTTAGCAAGATTTCGATACATTTTTAACGCAATCAAAGATGTGCCGGTGATATGCGAGCTATAGGAAATGTATACATGTCAAAATAGTGAAAAAATATGGATTAAAATACAATTTGATTCATCTTTTAAAATTGATTTTTTTATGTATTATTTATTTTTTTTCCCTAATTTTGCAGTTGATTTTTTATTCACTTTCCTAAACTATTTGACATTTTTTTTAAAAATACATTTAGCTTGTATCATACATCCTCTATTAACCTTTGTTTTTTATTTGACAAAAGAATGGGTAGAAAACGAGTGAAATCAAGATCAATTTTGCCTATCAAATTTTACTTTCCAAAACAATTTTATTGCTTTCTCTATAATTATTGTTGCTAAAAAAAGTGTATATGCATAATCAGGTTCGGAACCTGTGATTTGAACAAGCCATAATGGCTTTCACATTATTACATGCCTCTAAAAATGGTACAACAATCAATATTTGTACTAACTCTAGGCTAAGAAAGATGGCTCAAACCCCTTGGTTCTTGAAAAATAATTTTATGCCCTACGCTACTATCAAGTCTAGTAAGCATATGTTAAAAAAAAATCATAAAAAAAGTCTTAGCTGACAGAATTATGCACTCGAATTTATTCATTATTTGGCTAGCATTAAACTTCATGTTATCATAAAATAATTAATTTAAGTGGATTGTAGCTTCGTAAATTAACTATTTTTCATAACTTTGAGAAAAAGCAAGCTAGCTCGAGCATATTTTTTTTTAATTAGTTCTTTTTTACTAAGAACTCAAATTACATATGCCTACTTTGACTTTAAAATTTTTTTTAGCCTCAAAAATTATTTTCACCCTAAAATGAGCCAAATGACCATCGCACAACTATTTTTTGTGATTTTTAATTTTTAATTTTTTGTATTTTCTTCTTTTTATTTATTTATTTATTTTCTTATTTTCTTATTTTTCTATTTATGTTTTCAAGCCTTTTCCCTAAAATTAAGGCTTTTCTAAATTTAACTAAAAAAGAACAAAAGTTTCAAGGGTAAAAAATAAGATGTCTACATCTAGCCTTATGATTAGTTGAGGGGCATAGGTCCTTATAAAAGGGAGTGCTATGCCTTTTGTCTTGCCTACCGTTAGTCACTTTATGGGATAACCCCTCATTATTATTTGGACCGAGGCGATCTTTGATAAAAGGTTGGTCTTTATTGTCCTTTTTATTTGACATCCCCTAGTCTGACTCCTTCCATGCCTTGACGTTATCTTCCTTCACTATATACTTAGTGCCCCTAGTGCAAAAGTCTTTAAATGTGGCTAGCCTCTTTTTGGCTAGGGAGAGGAAGAAGTGGTTAGAATTATTCACCACCATTATTTTAGCTTTTAGCACTATACTTATGTCAACATTGGGGATCTTAAGTATAACATTGGTAAACTGGGATAAGTGGTCTTAGATTACCTTATATTGCCATTTCTTGATGACATTAAGGTTGGATGGGTCCTTCATTGGTATCTTGTTCGCTAGGAATTGCTAGTGGAATTGCATGCTAAGCTCTTTGAAGCTAGAGATGAAGTTCGACTTAAGGTTGTTGAACTATGCCTAGGCTACCTTTTTGAGAGTGTTCAAAAAGGCCTTGCAAGGGATTGCATTGCTGCAGCTAAGGAGCCTCATCTAGGCCATAAAATAGCTAAGGTGGTTGCCTGGGTTAGTTTTCCCATCATAAAACTCTAGCATAAAGATCCGAATGTGGGGGCAACACCTCATCTTGGATCTCTTAGGTGAATGGAGATCAGTTAAATGAAAACTAATCCCAACGATCGCTTTTCTTAGAGTCCTTGAGATCGGATAATATTTTGATGCTCTCTTATATTGGCATTAGTTAATGACTATTGGGATTGGGCCACAGATGAATAAGATTGGATTGAGTTGTAGCTTAGCTGCATGATGCAATAGCTAGGGAGAGCCATGGGAGAGTTGGTAGGATGTTTTGTTGAGTAGAAGGTGGTGGTGGTGGAGATTGGATGGATGCATGTTCATCACCTTGCTTTGCTAAAGGTACAGGATGTTGTTGTTGTTGTTGTTGCTATTGTTGCTACTTCTCTGCATGCACATGAAGCTATGTGTTCTTAGCCATAACAATGCTCAACATCCACTCCAGGCATGCAAAATAGTCCTCATCACCTTGTTGCCTTATTTGTTGCAGTGGTGACAGAGTGTTGGGTTTGTGTTTGGTCATTTTTGGATGTTTCAGTGTTTTCGAAGTGTGTGTAGTGTTTTCTATTAGCCATTGTGGTTCAAATAGTTCTCGAATTAGATGATGCTAAATGTTGATTGTTGCTACTTGATCCTAATAGGGCTGTGTGTGACTTGCACAAGACAAGAAAGGTGAGCTAAGGGGGTGCTGTAGTTGTTTCCTATAAGGACACTTTGATGCTTAAGTTTGCATATTGTAGAATCAAAGTAGTAAAGAGTGTTTAGCGTAGTAGAATTGGAATCCTTTACCTAGACTCTTGATCATGTATTTATAGAAAGGGTGGATGGACGGATAAGGAAGGTAGTCAATGCTTACAATCTCCTCCTTCACTCTAAGATTGGTGGAGAAGAATTAGGGACTTATGAGGCTGTTGACTTACCTTATCCATTCAAACACTTCTTACCTATGTCTTAATTGAATTGAAGGTTATGTTAACCTGGGCTTGAAAGCCTAAAACATGACTACTCTTTAATGTGTGATAGGTTGAACTGGGCATGGGAGTCCACGTCTATAATAGCCTATTAAAAAAAAGCTATTTAATCAAGATTTTGATGGCAAGATATATGTATAATCCATTCTTTATCACTCTCCTATACATAAATTTGCTTAATTTCTAGAGAGAGAAAGCTTAGTGATAGTGGGTTTTTTTTTATGTTATACTTATTGAGAGTAGCTAGACTTCTCATTGAGAGCATATAATTTGTAAATCAGGTCATTAAGGACCAACATTAATAAAGTGTTTGAGAATTTCTCTCGAGGAGGCAAAAGGGTGGTTTAAACTCCACCTTAAAGAGAAGTCAAAGTCGAATGGGTGGAACAACATTAACTTGACACTAGCCTAAGAAAATTTCTCTCTAAAAGAAAATTTTAAAATCAAAGGAAAACTGAAGATCTCTATGAGAAGGCATATTGAATATGTCGAGTCTAATTTTTGATTTTCATTCCTAATCCGATCTATACTAGACCCTATGCTCATCTAATATAGATCCTCGACTTGAGTTAGGAATTTTGTTTTGTTTTGGAGTCGCCACCCAACTGTGGTTGGGAAAAATTGAATTAGGACTAATTGAGCAGATTAATCCCAATTTAGACCACTAGTCGTCATGATTTCCTTTTTCATTGTTGTGAAAAGAGGAAAGGGAAAACCAGAGTTTCTGGATTCGAAGGTTAACTTATTAAAACCTTAAGGTTACCACCTAATCTCCTAAAATCTTATCCTTATCTAGAAATGTCTTTTATTTTTTTTTTTTTTTATTTTTTTTGTTGTCTTTTATTTTATTCTTGAATATCCTATTATGAGAAAATGATTTTTATTCCTTTTTAGGGTTGCCCCAAATGGGTGCCAACGTACCTGCTATTTAGGATCAAACTTGCCGTAGTTCGCTTTTTCTGAAAAACTTTAGTGTGTTTGTGAATTTTAATTATGAAATTTCTTTTGATTTATGTTTTTACCATCTTAGTATTTTTTTTTAAAAAATCTAAGCCTAAGCTTGATAATTTGATTTTTGAAAATGATATTTTTAAGGAAAAACCAATTTTGGATTTATTTAAGAAAATGATTTTTCTAAGTGATAAAAATTCCATTTTTCTATTTTTCAACTCATTTTTACTATTATAAATTTTATTGATTTTTTATAATTTTTATTAATTTTCATAATTTTTATTAATTTTTTATTGAAAAATTTTCTCCTAGATTTTTCATCTATCCTATTCTAAAATCTAAATTATTATTATTATTTTTTTCTAATATTTTTATCATTTTCCTTATAAATTTTCACATTTTTATTATTTATTATTATAATTATTATTTATTATTTTTATTTTTATTATTCATCCTAAATTAAATCCTAAAAAAAAATCTAATTTCTAAAATTACTCTATTTTTTAATTATAATTAACAAATAAATAAATAACTTCGAAATAAATAAAATAACTAAATAAATAAATAAATGCAAAAATTGGAAAATCCGACTTACCTGGATCCGGGTCGGTGCGTGGGTCGGGTCGGATCGGGTCGAAGCGAGTGAGGTGTCGATTTCTAGGTTTTCGGGGGTGGGGAACTCAACTGTGGCGATGGATTTCTCCAAAAACACCTCCTGGTAGCTACTCGATGCTTGATCGGTGGTCGCGGGTTGAAGAACTCTGGCAAGGCTTCAATTCTCTCTTTTTTCTCTCTTTTCCTCACTTTTGATCCGTGCTTCTGCCTCTCCACTTCATCCTCTATTTATAGATGCAAGAAATCGAGCTGGATAAGCTCGGATTTCCACCGATTGAAGCAAATCGGATTTGCGGTTAAAAACCCATCTTCGATTTGTGCAAATCTTTTGATTTGTTGCGATTTGATTCCAATTGGATGATGTTTATCTTATTTCTGTTGAAGATTTTTTGGATTTGTGCAAAAAATCGAATTAAAACGATTGAAATTTAGATTTTTCTCCTTGTCGGTGATCTCGGACGGAGGTTGAAGACGATCACGTGCCAGGCGTGTGTGTCCGCTCCAGCCAATCAGCTACTACCACGTATCCCAGGTGATGAAGAAAAATTGCAAAACGCGGAATCTGCTTCCCCCGTGTTTCTAACCCTTGATCGAGCCTCCCCCCCCGCGCGCCTTAGGCCATGGTTCGGACCAGCTGGGCTAGCCCACTTACTCGATTTTTTTTATTTTCGCAATTTACATATATGCAATGCGATTTTTTTATTTTTTGTATTTTTTTGAAATTTCAAAAATTTGTAAAAATTATTTAATCCTTTTTATTGCCATTTTTGCAATTATTTTCCAAAATTGATATATTTTTCCTATTTATTTTATTTTTTGAATGTTTTTCCTATTTTTGCTAAATTAGAGAAAAAATGGAAAAAATTGAAAATTGATTATTGTTGATTATTATTGATCATTAGGGGCAAAAAATGGGGTGTTTACAACTGCCCCTCTTTGTAGTAAAGTTTGAAAAACTTAACTACAAAGACAAGAAAGATGCCATTTTTGGCCTCTTACCTGAATGGATAATGCCTTGGTTTGGTTGGTTATCTGGATTTGGGTCTCTAGTAGGAAAATGCTCCATGAGCTAATAATCCCACGAGTATTTTGTGACGGTTGGTATTGCTTAGGAAATGGTCTTAAACAACCTAACAATCTAGGATAATGTATCATTCCAAAAAGTGCTCTATGGCTGACTAATTGGCAATAGGAAACATCTCAATGATTGTTTAGGAGTGTGTTAATGTAAATGGAATAGCTGATGATAGGAAGCGTCTTATCGGACTAGCAACCTTAAAGAGATGATTGTCTTAGGAAGCGCTCTTATGAGCTGGCTACCTGTCAACAGAAGCGTTTGACTAGACTAGCGACTGTTTGAAGAGAAATACTGCCGAAGAGTGCTCTTATGAGCAGACTAATCGGTTATTGACAATTTGAAAAAGTGCTCCTATGAGTTAACTAATTGATAGATTCGAAAAGTGCTCCTATGAGCTAACTTATCGATAGATTTGAAAAGTGCTCCTATGAGCTAACTTATAGATTTGAAAAGTGCTCCTATGAGTTAATTAATCGATAACTTCAAAAGTGCTCCTGGGAGCTAACTTTAAGCAAGGATGTTTAAGAAAGTGCCCCTTCGCGGGCTAACTAACCTATAGCGAGAAGACATGCCTAAAAAAGGTGCCCCTATAAGCTGGCGTTTTTGAAGGGGTGTTTGGGAAAGTGCCCCATTGTGGGCTGACTAACCTATAGCGGGAAGTGTCTTCTTAGACTCACAACCCTGAGGAAGAAATGTCTCGAAAGGTACCCCTATGGGCTGACCTTGAGACGAGACATTTAGGAAAGTGCCCCATTGTGGGCTGATTAACTTATGGGGAGAACCGTCTCAAAAAGTGCCCTTATGGGCTAACCCTAAGAGAGAATGTTTAAGGAAGTGCCCCTCTATGGGCTGACTAACTTATGACGGGAAGAAGTGTCTCAAAAGGTGCCCCTATGGGCTATCTTTAAGACGGGATATTTAGGAAAGTGCCCCATTACGGGCTGACTAACCTATTCAAGGGGATGTTTAGACAAGTGCACTATTGTGGGCTGACTAATCTTATGCTTTTGAACATGCTTCTACTGACTGAGCTAAACGATTTGATATTTTCATGATATGTGGATGATAGTTATTTATATGTTGGCCAACTTATCGTGGATAGCAACCAAACAACCGAACCTTCGTGCTGGTTTGCTTCTGCTTTGCTTACTTTTGTTTTGACACGGGGTTGAAGATCTTGATGTGCTTCCTTTCTTGTGCGCATGGCTCTTTTGACAGTAATGTTATCCTACTAATGCACCAGGTTTTAATGCTCAAAAGTAGATAGAATTATATTGCAACACTTATTGAGATTCATTATCATTTTAGTGTTTATCATTTATTGGTGAAGTGATTGGTAATGTGTTTAGGAATGTTTGTTGTAATTGGAATTGGTTGGAATTATTGACCATTCAGAGACATTAACTTTGGTTGTAAAAAATGAAAACTGGACTCAACAAAACTTGTATTGAATATTGGCTTTCATAAACATTGGCAAAATTTCAATTCCCTTGCCTAAGGATAGTATATCTTAACAGCATCTGCATTGATGGGGTCTTTCAATTCTGGACCATTTGAGTCAATATCAGGGCGCCTCCTGACAATACCTTTTTTACCACATACGGACCCTCATAATTTAGGGTAAATTTTCCTCTGGAGTCTTGGGCATTCGGGAGAACTTTCTTTAACACCAGATCCCCTTCTTTGAAGCATCAAGGCTTCATTTTCTTGTTAAATGCTTGGGCCATCCTTTGTTGGTAACACTGGCCATGACATAGTGTAGTGAGTCTTTTTTCATCAATCAGATTCAGCTGATCAAGCCTCTTCTTCACCCAGTCTGATTCAGTTAACTAAGTTTCTAACAGAATTCTGAATGATGGTATATCGACCTCGATTGGTAGCACTGCCTCAGTACCATATACCAACGAATATGGGGTAGCTCCAATGGATGTTCTTATTGAGGTCCTATAAGCCATGAGAGCAAACGGCAACATCTCGTGCCAGTCTTTGTAAGTGGTTGTCATTTTTTTGATGATCTTTTTGATATTCTTTTTAGTTGCTTCTACTGCCCCATTCATCTGAGGTCGGTAGGGAGTTGAATTTCTATGGTTTATGTGGAATTGTTGACATAAACCTGTCATCGACTTGTTATTAAGATTAGTACCGTTGTCAGTGATGATGGACCCAGGAACTCCATATCGAGCTATTATGTCCCTTTTTAAGAAACGGACTATTACCCTTTTTGTGACATTGGCATATGATGAAGCTTCTACCCACTTGGTGAAGTAATCAATTGCTACCAATATAAACCTGTGGCCATTGGATGCCATCGGAGTGATTGGGCCGATTATGTCGATTCCCCACATGGAGAAAGGCCATGGTGCTGACAACAAGTGCAACTCGTTGGGTGGAGCATTTATCCGGTTCGCGTACACTTGACACAAATGACAGTGCTTGACATATTTTATGCAATCTGATTCCATGGTTAACCAATAGTATCCCAACCTCATGATTTTTCGGGCCAACATGTAGCCGTTCATATGAGGTCCACATACCCCTTCATGTACTTCTTTCATCAGTTCGCATGTTTCATTTTTATCCACACATCTTAGCAAGGTGGTATCAGACGATCTTTTGTAAAGTATAGACCCACTTAATAAGAAATGACTTGATAACCTTCTGAGTGTTCTCTGGTCATTCTTGCTAGCCATTTCGGGTATTTACTTTCTTGGAGAAAAGATTTGATGTCGTGATACTAGGGCTTGTCATCTTGTGCTTTTTCAATTGCTAAATAGTAAGTGGGCCGATTTTCGATGTCTATTTTCATCGATTGGACTTCGGCTCCCCCTGTTATCTGGATCATAGATGCTAGTGTGGCGAGTGCATCTGCAAACTGATTTTGAGTTCTCGGGATGTATGTGAAGGTGATTGCTTCGAATTCTTCGATTAGCTCTATCAAATGCTGATGGTATGGTACCGGTTTGGGTTCTTTGGTCTTATATTCCCCTCTTGTCTGTAGTATGATAAGTGATGAATCTCCGTATACTTCTAATTTACGGATTTCCATGTGGCAAGCCATTTTGAGGCCAAGGATACATGCCTCATATTCCGCGATATTATTGGTATATGGAAATGTGAGTCTTGTTGCTGCAGGGAATTGTGTTCCGTCTGGGGATATTAACACTGCCCCGATCTCACAACCGAATACATTGGCAGCTCCATCGAAGAACATCTTCCACTCGGGGTTCAGCTCTATTTCACGTTTTTCTACCGGTGTACCTTCCACTGTTAATATATTTTCATCAGGGAATTGAACTTGTGGCTCTTAGGAATTCCCCTCGATAGGGTGTTCTGCCAATTGGTCGGCTAAAGTTTGCCCTTTCATCGAGTTTTGATTTATGTATGTAATATCAAACTCCGATAAGAGCATTTGCCATTTGGAGATTCTCCCTATCAAAACGGGCTTTTCCGCCAAGTACTTTAGAGGATCATGTCTTGTCAGCAGCTCAATATGATAGTAAAGGGTGTATTGCCTTAACCGGTGCATGACCCAAATCAAAGCACATCAAGTCCTCTCTACTTCTGAATACCTCTGTTCCCCGTCTGCGAATTTTTTGCTCAAATAATATATGGAACGCTCTCTTCCCTCTTCATCTTTTTGCCCCAACACGCATCCCATGGATTTAGGGAGTATCGTGAGGTATAAGAATAAGGGCTTCCCTTGCTTCAGGACTATCAAGACTGGAGGTTTTATAAGATAGTCTTTGATCGTCCTGAATGCTTCTTCGCATTCGTCGTCCCATTCTACTGCGGCACTCTTTTTCAACAGACGGAATAGTGGCCGGCACTTATCTGTGAGCTGTGAGATAAAACGAGCTATGTAATTTAACCTTCCCAGCAAACTTCTTACTTCTTTGACAGTGCGCGGAGAAGGTAGCTCTAATACTGACTTTACTTTGTCAGGGTCGATTTTAATGCCTTCCTGGCTTATGACAAACCCTAACAATTTGCCCGTTGTGACCTCGAAAGTGCACTTCTCCGGATTTAACTTGAGCTGAAATTTCCTCAATCGTTTAAACAGTTTTTTTAGGATATCTATATGGCTCTCTTCTTCTTTAGACTTAGCTATCATATCGTCAACGTATACTTTGACTTCTCGATGCATCATGTCATGAAGTATCGCGACCATGGCTCTCTGATACGTTGCCCGGCGTTTTTCAAACCAAGGGGAATGACTTTATAACAGAAAGTTCCCCATGTTGTGACGAAAGTCGTTTTGGTTTTATCTTCTTCAGCCATTTTTATTTGACTATATCTTGAGAAACCGTCCATGAACGAGAAAAGATGGTTTCCTGTAGTGTTGTCTACCAGAACATCGATGTCAGGTAGGGGGAAGTTATCCTTTTGCGTAGCTTGGTTTAAGTCTCGGAAGTTTACGCATACGCGTACTTTTCCATTCTTTTTCATAACGGGGACTATATTCGCTACCCATTCAGGGTAATCGGACACTTCGATGAACCCTACTTCTAGTAGTTTCTTGACTTCTTCTTTGATCTTTAGTAATATGTCAGGCCTAAATCTTCTCAATTTCTGTTTTTTAGGTTTGACATCTTCCCTTGTGGGAAGCCTATGAACCACTATTGATTGGTCTAGTCCTGGCATGTCACCATATGACCAGGCGAACACATTTGCATATTCAGTTAACAGCTCAGTCATCTTACACTTTTGCTCGGCACTTAAACTGGTCCCGATTTTGAGGTTTTTAGGTTTTTCAATGCTTATTAGATTTACTGTCTCCACCGGCTCGTCGATTGAAATTCCACTATGTTCATGTTTTTTCCAATTTTCTTGTATTATTTCGTGGTCAAGGATATCACCTCTAACAACTGACCCAGCAGCATCAGAGACGATATCAGTGTTTTTATTTTCTACCTGCGCGAAATGTCCCTAATGTTCGATGGCAGGAGATTTGGGTGAAGTAAAATGAAAGTAAGACAAACTGTAATTGAATTATAAAGAAGTCTTAATAAAAATTGTTTAACAATTGTTCTCTATCCTTGAGTTGACCTAGAGCTATCAATAGGATAACGGAACCAATTATTGAGAGCTGGATGCTGTTCGGACGTGCGAGGGGTTGAGCTCCCATTGTTGACGTCATCTTCGCTTATCCTTAGCTCTTGAATGATAGTTGCTTTTCTGAAAGATTGCTGGAGGGGTGGAATGTACATCGGGGTGTTGCTTGGCTTCTCTTTCGTCCTGCCTTTGACACCTCTGGCCTGTACTTCTTCTCGAGCTGTAGGAACGTACCCTAGTCCAAATGTCCCTTGCTGCCCCTCCTTAAACTGATGGCCTTCCTTGCTGGTCACCACATTCACTTCGTTGAATATCTGGAGACCAAGATCTTCGGGCCCATCCTCCCCAATATACGGTATGGCGGTTTCTTTATAGATGGCATAATCCTGCTCGCCCAGCATAGTGACTATCTACTCATTTGCAATAAATTTGACCCTTTGATGGAGACTGGAGGGTATGGCTCCGGCAGTATGTATCTAAGGCCTTCCCAAAAGTAGGTTGAAAGATCTTGGGATGTCGAGGACTTGAAAAGAGATGTAGAACACTTGCGGGCCAATCTCTACCGGCAAGTTTATCTCTCCTACTATGTCTCTTTTTGACCAGTCAAAAGCCTTGACCACCGTCGAGCTGGGTTTAATATTGCTTGGATCGATCCCTAATAAGTTAAGGGTAGCTAATGGGCACACATTCAGGGATGACCCGTTGTCGATGAGTACTCGGGAGACGATCGTGTCGTTACACCTTACCACTATGAATAGTGGTTTTGTATGTTGGTCTCCATCTTCTCCTAGCTCTTAAGGGGAGAAAGATATCTGGTCCATGGTGAAAATAGAATCCGCCACGTGACTTATTTTGTCTGTAGTGATGCCTTCTGGGACTTGAATCTGTTTGAGCACTTTGAAGAGTGCTTCCTGTGGGGCTCAGAGGCTGTAAGGAGGCCCATGAGTGATATTTGTGCTGGAACCTTGTTTAGCTGTTCCATGATCTTATATTCACTTGCTTTGACCATTTTTGTAAATGTAGCGAGCCCCTCTTCTTCTTCCTCTCCTTTCTCCGTGTTGGGCTCTTCAGTTGAGATTTTATATTTCGGGTCATATACTCTCCCAGAGCGGGTGATTCCTCCCACCATAGGGGGTCGCTCTTACTCGAGGGTCCGATAGTCAAAAGGTGCTACCTTATACCTCTCTGTCGGTATTGGGACATTGAACACATATCTCTTCTTCGAGATTTGTATCTCAGTTAACTGTCCCTCATAGCATTTTATGACTCTTGGCTTTTGATTTGAATTGATCATGTTTACAGATTTCTCCCCTTCTTTTAGTGGGTTGTCCTCTTTTTCAAACTTGGGCCCCCATCCGCTAGGCGACCCATATACAGTTGGGGTATAAGAATAGTTCACCAGGTATTCGAATCTCCCGTGTGGTTCTCCCAAGGTGCCGATTGTTGGGTCTCCGGCTAACCATCTCTTTTTTATATGTGACTTGGGGGTTTTCTCTGGGGCTTGACGGGAATGCCTTTTCTGCTGGTCCGTTGCCTTTTGCTCAGAGGCTTCTTTGGGAGCCGACTCTTCAGATGTGATCATATTGATGGTGGGCTTATGATTAGGCAGCGGATTGGTGTTGACATTGGGTGCTGGGGTGTTAACAAAATCCAGCTGCACAATCCTGGCGTCGATCAAATCCTGGATTTTGTGTCGGAGCCTCCAGCATTTGTTTGTAGAATGCCCCTCTTGACCCATATGATAGTCACATTTGAGGCTCGGGTCGAAGTTTCTAGGCTTGTACCGGTCGTTTTGGATTTCAAAGCTGATCAAATTATCCGCCCACAGCCGAGCAAAGACCTGGTTGAGCGGGATTGGAATTGAGGTGAATTGTCTTAGGACTCTGGCAGCCTGGGTGTGATTTGCCGTGGAGTGCTGGGCTGGGGTACTCGTAGTCTGGAATGTCACACGAGTCCCAGCTTTGTCTGTTTTACTGGAGTTGACTATGCTGACGATAGACTCCTTGGCTCTATTACCTCCCAAGGGCCTTTGTGATGGTGTGACCCTGGGAGGATCCATTGTTTGGAGTCTGCCTGTTGTGATGGCGCTTTCAATCCGGCACCCTGTAGCTACTACTTCTGCAAAACTGGATGATGTTTGGCCCACCAGATGTGAGAAGTAGGTCTTGTTTAGAGTGTTGGCGAATATGGATGTCAACTCTTTATTAGAAATTGGGGTTGCTACCCTGGCAGCTTGAGCTCTCCATCGCTGAGCATACTCTTTGAAAGACTCAGTGTGTCTCTTTCAAAGACTTCCTAGATCAATGACTGAGGGGGCGACTTCAATATTAAACTTGTACTGGTCATAAAGCGCCCGGGCCAGCCTTTCCCAAGTGTTGACTTGATTGAAATCCAAGTGGGCATACCAGACTAATGTAGGGCCTGTAAGGCTATCCTGGAATGTCTGGATCATCAATTGGTCATATTGAGCATACTTGCTCATTTTCCGGCCGTATAGCCTTGTGTGCATTTTGGGACATCCAGTACCGTCATACTTCTCAAATTCCGGGGTCTTGAATTTATCAGGGTACACCTCTTCCCCGTATGCTGGCAAACTGGTGATTCCAACTTGCTCGAAACCGTCAGGCCCCTCTATTGTTTTCATCTTGTCAGCCAGTTGTTGAAAGAGTCTTTTTTCCATCTCTTTCTGTCTATCCTCCATCTCTTTTTTCAAGTCATCAGAGGTTGGACCCTAGTTGATTCTCGGCTCATACTCAAAGGCCGAGTTGAGGTGGGAATTGATTTCCTCATATTCTGGAGGCTGCCTCTCCACTGCATTTCCTTTTCTAGCCCCTGAATGTTCTTCTTGAGTCGGCTGGGTGGTGCGAAGGAGGCTAATGCTTTCAGTTAGGAGGTGTACTTGTGCAGCTAACTGCTGGACTGTTTGTTCCAGGGATACGATCCTAGAGTCTGAAGCAGCGTTAGCACTTGTGTTGTTGTGGTTGTCGCCATTGTTTGCCATTTTTGTTCTTGAACGTGTGCAAATTGGGCTTTTGGGAGGGTTCGGTTGTTTAGGAGCTATTTTGATACTTGGCGCACATTTTTTCTTTTAGTATAATGTATGCAAATGTGATGCACGTGCCACACAGATGCTAGAATAAAAGGAGCCAACAATTGATTGATGATGTAATATTGAAATTTTTTATTAATATTGAAAATTTTAGAGTTCGATACTTAAAAAAAATGAAAGAGTACAATGATAATCTATTTCCTAGCTTTCTTAGTCTTCTGTTGTGGAGACTCAGGTTTCTCGTTGATGACGGCTTCTAATTCCTTGACCCTAGCTTGGGTCTTCTCTAGCTGAGCTTCCAAGGCTTTGTTTCTTTGGTTGGATTCCTTGAATCGACCTTTCCAAATGTCCTTTTTATAATCTGCAGCTTCAAAATATACCTCCATCCGAGCCCTGACCTGCTCTAGGTAGATTTCCAGCTCCGGGTTTACCTTGTCTGGCTTAGGTTGGGTGACATCTGGGACCCGGTATGCTCTTTCCCTTGCCTGATACAGCTGATGGATCACGAACTCCCTGGTGGCTCGATGTTTGCCCACTTTGCCATCCAGTTCTCCAAGGTCTACATTCGGGCTCTCGATTCGGGCTTCCCATAGTGCTTTGACCTTTGTCAGCTTAGCAAATTTCTCAACTACTAGTAAGTTCGGATCTTGATACTCGAATGTGACTGCCTCTAGTGAGGGTCGATAAACTATGTCTTGAATAGTACCGAACTGGCGGACCACTGAGTTGGGATGATAACTTATACATCCGCTGATACCGATTAGAGGCACGGCTTGAAAGTTACTGCAGGTTAAAATAACTTTGTTGCAGCAACTCCATCTGGCTGTCTACAAAATGTCATCGGCACTGAAACTTCTAAGCACTTTTACCCAACTATGGCTGGTAAGGTCGCCGGGTAGCTTTATCTTCTCTATGCATGAGTCCACGAGGTCCACTTGTTGAGCCAAGGTTTTCCGGACCTTGTTTAGCCCAAAACACTTGAGGTGGCTTACAAACCATATAAGTATAAGGTTGATATTTGAGCGGAGGATCTCGTGGCCTTTTTTCTTCACAAAGTTTAAGTTCCGGATTTGTTCAGCCAATAGAGCCGAGATGTAAGATTTTCCTTCCAGGAATTGGGCCACCAATTCTGCAACTCGATAGTGGACATAGAAAATTCCGGTGGGGAAAAGTATGGTGGTGAAAGCTGTCAGGATGAAAGCATTCACCCTTCTTTGTCTATAAGTCTTGGGGTCCCTATACAATATGTCTTTCTTGTCCCCATTATCTTCTTTGGCGATGAACCAGGCTTCCAACTCGTCCATCCGTATGCAGTATCCGTTACAGTCTGCTAAGGCCTTGTTGACTGCTGTTTTGCGGATACCCAGGAGTCCATTGAAAATACCGGCTGGCCCGACCTCAAGATCTGGTACATAGACTTGGTTGGTTAGTGTTGGAGCCTGTAGCAGCTGGGTGTACTCTTCCAGAGTAGGAGTAATCTCATGTGGCCTAATGAAAAAAGCCGTGGGCTCTATTTCCCATAGGTGGAGCATGGCCCGTACCAAGGGCAAGTTCATCTCCATCTTCATTAGTGAGAGGATGGGCCCTATTTTCTACTGGATGAAGGCCTGCTCCTCTAGGTTGTATAGGGTGAACCAATGGTCCATACCAATTTCGGATCCAGAGTTTTGCACACTCGAATTTCTTTGCGGAGGAGGCGGTCAACTACGGTACTAGCTATCTATTACAACATAAATTTCCTATTACAATAAGAACTATATTACAATGAAAGTATTACAGGGAAATGTATTTGAACTCCATGAACAGAACAAAATATTATATTATCAATCTATTGTCAACCCATGATGTTATGTATGCAAATAGGTAGGTTTTAACAGGTCCCCAAGCTCTATGGCCTCCCGCATTCTCGGAGAAATGGATCTCAAGCCATATCGAAGAATTGAGTGGGGTAGCCTAATCAGTCCCGAACGGTGATCATATCACTTCACTCGAAACCTACACAATGGCCCCCCGTCTTAGGGTCTTAAGACGGCCCGGGTTTGACCGTATCTACTCACACAATTGTATGCATGCAGACTCAATAACTAAAGTAAATAGTTGAATTCTAACCTTTAGCTAAATCCCTGAAAGGTTAGCAATAATATAACAAATCAAAAAACATTTCTCAGAAAGAAGTAATTTGAGGAGATTCAGGTGGCTAGCCTACTAGAGAATGTGGTCCCCAACGGAGTCGCCATCCTGTCAAGTCTAATTTTTTATTTCCATTCCTAATCCGATCTATATTAGACCCTATGCTCATCTAATGTAGATCCTCAACTTGAGTTAGGAATTTTATTTTTTTTTGGAGTCGCCATCCAACTGTGGTTGAGAAAAATTGAATTAGAATTAATTGAGCGGATTAATCCCAATTTAGACCACTAGTCGTTGTGATTTCCTTTTTCATTTTTGTGAAAAGAGGAAAGGGAAAACCAGAGTTTCTGGATTTGGAGGCTAACCTATTAAAACCCTAAGGTTACCACCTAATCTCCTAAAATCTTATCCTTATCTAGAAATGTCTTTTATTTTTTATTATTTTTTATTATTTTTGTTGTCTTTTATTTTATTCTTGAATATCCTATTATGAGAAAATGATTTTTATTCCTTTTTAGGGTTGCCTCAAATGGGTGCCTACGTACCTGCTATTCAGGATCAAACTTGCTGTAGTTCGCTTTTTCTGAAAAACTTTAGTGTGTTTGTGAATTTTAATTATGAAATTTCTTTTGATTTATGTTTTTACCATCTTAGTATTTTTTTAAAAAAATCTAAGCCTAAGCTTGATAATTTGATTTTTGAAAATGATATTTTTGAGGAAAAACCAATTTTGGATTTATTTAAGAAAATGATTTTTCTAAGTGATGAAAATTCCATTTTTCTATTTTTCAACTCATTTCTACTATTATAAATTTTATTGATTTTTTATTAATTTTTTATAATTTTTATAATTTTTATTAATTTTCATAATTTTTATTAAATTTTTATTGAAAAATTTTCTCCTAGATTTTTCATCTATCCTATTCTGAAATCAAAATTATTATTATTATTTTTTTATTTTTATTTTTATTATTCATCCTAAATTAAATCCTAAAAAAAAAAATCTAATTTCTAACATTACTCTATTTTTTTTGAATTATAATTAACAAATAAATAAATAAATAACTTCGAAATAAATAAAATACATGCAAAAATCGAAAAATCCGACTTACCTAGATCCGGGTCGGGTCGGGTTGATCGAACACGACGGCTGGGAGTGCTCGTTGATGGCGTTCCGGCGGCCTTTCGAAGCGGCTGAGGTGTCGATTCCTAGGTTTTCGGGGGTGGGGAACTCAGTTGTGGCGGTGGATTTCTCCCGAAACGCCTCCTGGTGGCTGCTTGATGCTTGATCGGTGATCGCGGGTTGAAGAACTCCGGCGAGGCTTCGATTCTCTCTTTTTTCTCTCTTTTCCTCACTTTTGATCCGTGCTTCTGCCTCTCCACTTCATCCTCTATTTATAGATGCAAGAAATCGAGTTGGATAAGCTCGGATTTCCACCGATTGAAGCAAATCAGATTTGCGGTTAAAAACCCACCTCCGATTTGTGCAAATCCTTTGATTTGTTGCGATTTGATTCCAATTGGATGATGTTTATCTTATTTTTGTTGAAGATCTATTGGATTTGTGCAAAAAATCGAATTAAAAAGGTTGAAATTCGGATTTTTCTCCTCGCCGGCGATCTCGGACGGAGGTTGAAGACGATCACGCGCTCGGCATGTGCGTCCGCTCCAACCAGCTGCTGCCACGTGTCTCGGGCGATGAAGAAAAATTGCAAAATGCGGAATCTACTTGCCTCGCGTTTCGAACCGCTAACCGAGCACCACACCCCCCCCCCCCCCCCTTAGGCCATGGTCCGGACCAGCTGGGCTAGCCTAGTTACTTGATTTTTTTATTTTCGCAATTTGCATATATGAAATGCGATTTTTTTATTTTTTTTTTAAATTTCAAAAATTTGTAAAAATTATTTAATCCTTTTTATTGCCATTTCTGCAATTATTTTCCAAAATTGATATATTTTTCCTATTTATTTTATTTTTTGAATGTTTCTCCTATTTTTGCTAAATTAGAGAAAAAATGGAAAAAATTGAAAATTGATTATTGTTGATTATTATTGATCATTAGGGGAAAAAATGGGGTGTTTACATAATAGATAAACTAAAGAAAAAAAAAAAGAAGATTCTACAAATACCTGCAAATAAAGAACAAGTTATTAAGGAATGTTGATATGCCTTTAATGGAATATGCTAAAATGCTTAAGCATGCATTTACAATTAGTTGATACAATAGCATTAAAAGAAATATACTAAAAAGGATGATCATTAAAGAGTATGAATAGAAATAAAATATACCATAAATGTTTTTATAGTTGATGATTCATATGGTAATAACCTATTATAAATGAGACATCAAAAATAGAAAAGCTATGTAAATGTCTACAAAAAGGAGAACAAACTAGCAAGATTAGATAATATACATATTCTACAATGTCTCTTTTGAAGGATATAATTCCTAGACAAAAAATAACTTAGTCAAACATGAAAAAAAAAGGGGTTAAAATACACTATATAGCAAGGTCCCTTATATATATATATATATTTGATAGGTCTTTATCAAAGAATATGAATATAAAGATATCTTTTTTTTTTCTCTTTTTGTTTTTTTTTTTTAAATTTTTTTATGTCTTAAAAGGGAGAAGTTGAAGCCCTATTAAATAAAACAAGACAAAAAAGGATTGAATAATACGTGAAAGCATTTATAGCAAAGAAGAGCAAGTTAGTAAGAATATGAATTCAAATAGAAATAACTGTCACGGTCTTGAGCTCTCGCTAGTATAGCAAAGCCGTACGGTATTTGCTGTGCTACATCTGTAGTAGTAAGTAAGCTTACTTGCTCTTTTGTTAGCCTATATACCTATAAGTAATATGCAAGAACAACACGAAAGACAACGATAAGAAAAAGGACACAAGTAAGAATTGTAATGAATAACCATATATTTTTATTAATATCAAATGTACAAGAGACTATAATGTGTGCATAACTATCTAATGAATATATTTTCTCTTTTTATTAACTAAATGGCTTAAACAATGAAGGCCTTATTAGGATTGAGACAATAAAAATGGATTAATAATAAAACATGAAAATTTCCACAAAAGAGGACAAATTAATGAAGATTATATATGTACATATCTAAAAAAGACCATCTTGAAAGGTGTTATTTGAAATCTCTATTTTTTTGTGTTATTATTATTATTATTTTCTCTCTTTTTATTTATTTGTTTATTTTTATTTTTTAGGAAACTGATTCCCTTTGAGAAGAAAATTTTATTGAATGATAAGTAATAAAGTACCTACAAAACAAAATAACAAGTTAGTATAAGAACATGAATATGAAATTAAATAAGTATATTACATACCATATATGTCTTTGTTCTTTTTCGAGTGTGGCTTAAATGAGGAAGTTTGTTGTAACGCCCCAAAATCCAGGCTATGCTACTGCTCGCCACGTATCCTTACCTCACAAGAACATGTTAAGGCTCTGAATCAACTTTGATACCTTTTTGTCATGTAATTCCTATATAAAGATATTCAATATATCCCATATCTTCAAAATAAATTTTATAAATTTATATTCAACATCTAATGCAGCAAAAGTGTATAAACTCTAAATTAACATTCTCCAAATGATAATATCTATTACATTCATTTAGCAGAATTCTCTCAATTTCTAATCACCATAATAGTAATGGTAATCATCTTCTTTCTTTTGCTGTGGTTCACCCAAACTCAAGTTATCTTTTAGGTTATCATCTCCCTCAACCCCTGCATCTAAAAAAAAAAAAAAAAAATTCCCCAAAAGGTGAGTTAATGCCCGGTACGCATAACACAAACGCACATGCATGAACAAACATGAACAAGTATCACACACATGATGTAGTACTTAAATATAGGCAACCGCTTTATGATACAATTTAAGTCTACAAGCAACAATAAGGTATTCATGACCCCCTTAACACACTTAGCACATTGGAACATGAATTGGTGATGGGAACTGCCACTATGGGCCCCATAACCATGGTACACTTAAGCTACTTAATCTTGGTGATGGGAATTGCTACTATGGCCCCACACTCATGTTTACTTAAACACTTAATCTTGGTGATGGGAACTGCCACTACAAACCCCACACCTATGTTCACTTAAACACTTAATCTAACATTCAACTTAGATCATTTCCAAGCATGACTTCACTAGGGACAACGTCACACAAGGATCAATGGGGTGCTCCCTAGGGATCTGCTACCATGGGCCCTTAAGCCGAGCTAAGCACATACAACATATAACTTAAACACTTAAGCCAATTTTTCCAATTAAATCAAGTTCAATGCATAAACTAACTTAAACAAGCATAAATCAACACACAAGTTACATGTATCTTGAATCCTAGCCTTAAGCACTTTTGGTCCTGGACTTAAGCTAACTAAAATCTGTACACCATCAACAAGCTCTTCTTAGTACTAATATAAGATTAATGTCAATTCTAAATTTTCTTAATCTTATTCATTTAAATTCTCTATGGTCTTACTAGCTATCTAGGTTGTATGAGAATTAGTTTAATTAGAAGTTAAATAGACATATAATTAAATTATGTTTTATTCAACACGGCTATGTTGAAGGTCATATAGCTTAACATTGGTTGGTACATGACCGTGTTAAGGGTCGTGTATGAGTTTTGGCTTCAATACAGTTGGAACATGGTTGTGTTAGGAGGTTATGTATCTCTTGATATAAAGTTTGTATTCAACACGGTCAAAACATGACCATGTTGGGAGGTCGTGTATCTCTTGGCAATTTCCAAGAACCCTAATTTCTTTATTCTAACTTTTCTTAAATTCGATTCTCTTTATTCCTAGGCTTAACTCAACCTTAAAACATATATTATCTATTTAAATTACATAGATTATATTACTTAAATTAATACTTCTTAATTGATGGGTTCCCATGCTCTTTTTGTCCTTTCCCAAATTTTTGAATCCTAATGCACATACAATACCTATAAGTTCTAAATCCAATAACCGTAATTGAAATTCTTATATAAAGTTCTTAACTCATGTATTTGGAATTGAACCACACTATTTTTCCTTAGCCACCTTAGGGTTCCTAAAGAGAGCGCCTCCTCCTTTTTCTTGCTTTTTCACCGTGTTGTTATTGTAAGAGTGAAAAAGAGGAGAGTTAGGGTTAACATAGAGTATTTATACTCTAACCATAGAAAGACCTATTTGCTCCTCAAATTTTTATGAAACCCTCATCTTATCCTTGGTTTTTATGTTATAATGTTATAATAAAAATATTACAAATTCCAGATATTACACTTATTGTATGGGATGTTACAAAAATACTAAAAATGATATACACATTGAAAAGCACTTGTGGCAAAGATAAAAATTAGTAACAAATGTGCAAGAAAAACTATGATATGACACATGAATTTGTCTTTTTCTTTTCTTTCTTTCCTTCTTTTTTTCTTTTTTCTTTTTCCCCCTAATAACAAGAATAATGACAATGAGATGTTACAAGAAAGGTTATTCTTAACAATAAACAAGTATAATAGTTCCTACAAAAAAATATATTAATAAACAAAATATAGAAACACTACAATATCAAAATAATAACCTTTTTGATAGGTTTTATTTTAAAATCTCCAATTTTTCCTGTTTTCTCTTCTTCTTCTTCCTCTCTTTTTTCTTTTTTTTTTTCTTTGCTTTTTTAAAAATTAAAATTATTTTCCTTGAGTGAGTAAAGTTTACTAAATTAAAAGTAACTATAAGAAACAAGTTAGTAAAGAGTCATATTAAAAAGAAGGATCATAAAATGTTTACAAACATGCTATCTATGAATTTTTTCCCCCCAACATATTCATAAGATCCAAAACCAAAAATAGCATTTTTAAATTTTTTTATTAAAAAATAGCATGACTTTAACTACCAAAGACAACTACAACTGATGAAACAAAATGAAAAAATTAGGAAAAAAGAAACTTATTCTGAGGCACCTAGAAAACAAAAGAACAAGTTAGTAACTCGATCTAGAGTACTGAATGATCTTCCTTTTTATTTTTTTTTACTTCCTTTTTATGGGTTTTTCTCATTTCACTCTTTTTTTTCCCCTTTTCTCTTGCTTTTTTCTTTTTTCTTTTTTCATTGGACAATATACATCAAAATAAAATAATGAAAAGTAAGAAAAATAATAATAAAGAAATAATACAAAAGTTGACTACCACAACTACCGTAAAGAGATTTTGGACACGTGTGGTGGGGGAAGGATGGCTTGAGGAGTTCTGTCGGAGTACCACTTCCTTGGGTGACCAACACAAGTATCTAACCAATTTATCACGATAGCATTACAATTAAGAATCCTAGAATTCCTTGGTCGAATTAAGCAACCAAATGTTGATGCAATGTTGTAGAGAGAGAGAGAGAGTGGCAATTTGAAATGATTGGGTTTTCTTTTATTTTTATTTTTGATTTTTCTTTAATTTTGCTCTCTCTTTCAGCCTTTTTATTTGTTTAATTTTTTAATCTTTTATTTTTTTGGTACTCTTTTATTTATTTTTATTTAAAACAAAGTTGCATGGGGCAAAAATATGGAATGTTTACTAGGCCTTGGATGTCTAGAAGCCTTCTAGCTTGCCTATTCTATTTGTCCATACGTATCTCGTAGAAAAAATATCCCGGATAAACATGATTACCACCACATATGTATGGTGGTGGCTTCTCTTGGAGTAGAGGCCTGTAAAAGGCCAAGTGGCTTCCTTCTGGCATAACACTAATAATAGTAGCCGCACTTTCGAAGTCCACCACACGAGTTTTTCTCGAGAAAGCACGTATCCTCTGTTCATAACATGTGAATCGTCTCTTGGAGTCCTAAACTCCATGCCATTATCATTGTTTGATTTTCTTCAAAATTCTTAAATTGGTGTTACCTAATCATTTTAATCAATACCATGGACTCTCGATTTGAGAATCCCTTCGTGTGTTTCATTTTTTTTTTGTTGTTTCACGTTTATATTATTATTATCATTTATCCTCAAAATATGACCATAACAAAATTTGTATAGGTGACTACATGCAGGAGAAGGAGAGGACAACATGCGGGCAGATTCTTGACTTCTAAAATAAGATGACTGCCTGAAATTGTCGAATTAGATCCACAGTTCTATCAAACCTACGGGCCAAGCATTGACTGTCAATGTATATTCGAAAACTTCAAAGGGTATTTAAGTACTGCAAACGGGAGGAAATGTGCGTAGTAAGACTTTCAAATATATTTTAAGCACGAATTCATGTGAATATCATTGATCTGCTTATATCTACGGCAAAAGCTATATATTATTATATCTGTTTTATAAAGATCCCATCAACGTATCATAATGTAATATAATATCTTCTTCTCAATTGAAAGCTGATTCAAAGTTAATTTAAAAAAAAAAAAAATCTTTACAACTCTATAATAGGTACAATAATAAATTTGAAAAGTCATGAAACAATTCAATGTGGATTGGAAAACTTTATATGGACTTGTTAATAATAATGCAAAACACATAAATATTTAAGGGAAAAAATAAAGGAATATGCAATGCATCATGAGGTAAGATGATTCTTCTATCACTACTTTACGTTGAATTTTTCCTTACCATAATTATTGGGTTAATTAATCATTTATAATCATATTGTGTCGTATTTAAATTAATTAGATAGATACAAGTTGCCATCTTTAATGCATTATATATAGAGATGCAAGGGTAAAAATTAAATCACCAGCAATTCATATTTATTATGCATTCATCTCTTGGATCATAATCATTTTCTTAGTCATCAAAGAAATATGAGGGTTGAACAATCTTTACTCAAAGCCAATTATATTGCTACAAAAATTACCGTCAGGCGAGCGATATGGCTTGGGATGACTCTAGAATACATAGGGAGAGTTTCAAGGAAATTCAAGCATAATACTTTGCTACAGTAAATTAGTTGTAGTATCTTGCCCAAAAAAAAAAAAAAATGGTACTTGATCATGATGAAAAAAAAAATGAGATTAATTACTACAAGATAGAAAGTGAAGTAGCGGATATATTTACCAAGACACTGTCATGCTAAAATTTAAGATATTGTGAAACATGCTCGGATTAACTCAAAAGAAGATTGAGGATAATACATTTTTCTATATAATATAATACTAGGCCTTGTATGTCTAGAAGCTCCTAGCTTGCTTACCATCTCATGAATTTTTTCAAGAAAGCATGTGTCCTCTATTTTCCTTCAATGCATCCCATGTGAACAATTCCTTCAAGCCCTAAACTTCAAGCCATCACCATTGTTTGATTTTCTTTAATGTTCTTTAATTGCACTTACCTAATCGATTCAATCAACACACCTTAGGAAGTTGAATTGAGATTTCATTTGCGTGTTTCATGTTCTTTTTAATGGTACAAGTTTTTTTTTTTTTTTTTTTTTTTGCCTCTGACCATAACAAAATTCAGTCTTGTAGTAGAATAACGAATATGTGATTTTGTACGATTAAAAAAAAAATGATGTTGAGGAATTGCGTGTGACCAAATATTGTATTAATATACTATATGGATAGATTAGAAATGAATAAATATCAATAAAGTTTTATCATGTAAAAATATAAATAATAAATTTATAAAACCTATCTACCATTATTAGCATGTGTTTTAAATATCATTTATATTTTTTCAGCACTTACGCAAATATGGTATATTAGTGTTTATTATTATTATTTTCTCTAACCGTTAATTGCAAGCATGGCTCACATGCACGACAAGGACCGAACGACAAACGCGGGCAGCCTCTTGAGTTGTATTATGAGCGGACTGCCCATAGAAATGTCGAATCAGAAGAACCAAAGCTCCATCAAACTTCTCCCTTCACACTGGCCAAGCATTGGCTGTCAAAGCTATAAAGTACCATAACCGGGAGTACTAGATGTGTACTGCATATGGGAGGAAACATGCCGTTGAAGACTTTCAAATGTATTTTAATCACGAGTTCACGTGAATGTCGTTGATGTGTTCTTCTACGTATCTCCGTCCATAACTAAACAGGGATAGTGACAGGGCGGAACGGGATGAATTTACATATTATCAGAATTACTTTGCTGATCCTATATTAAAAGCTATTATTATATTTATTCTATAAAGTTTTTCATCAGTGCACTATAATATAATACAACATGATATCTTCTTTTTTAATTGAAAGTTGATTAAAGTTAATTAAAAATTCTGAAATTAAAAAGTAAAAAATCTTTACAATTCCATAATTGGTGCAATAATAAATGTGAAAAGAAATACAACAGTTCATTGTCAATTGGAAAACTTTATATGGAATTCTTAATAATATTGCAAAATACATGAATTTTTAAGGGGGAATAAAAAGGATTATGCAATGCATCATGAGGTGAGATGATGCTACTACTATCGCCTATGGTAAAATTTCTCGAATTACCCGATCATTTATAGTCATATTATGCCGTATTTTGGTTATTTGGATAGGTGCTAAGCTGCTAACTCTAATGCATTATATATAATGACATGTAGTATAAGCTTAGGCTTAAATAATAGTGATAAAAGTTGTTAGTTCTTACTTTTTACTATAAATATTTAAATGTTTCAATTAGAATATATTGGGGTAAAGGTTAGGAAAATGTCTAAACTTTTGAGTTTAGGTAGTTTGATGTCCAAAATTTTAAAATTTTTAATTTAATACTTATAACTTTAAAATATATTCAATTTAGTATTTGAACTTTAAAATATGTTCAATTTAGAAAGTAGATGAAGACACTCAATTGAATATTTTTTAAATTTTTGTGCACTAAATTACAAATTTTTAAAGTTTAAACATTATTTTGCTCAAAATAAAAAAAATAAAAATACTTTTATAGCTTATTTCCGGAATATTTAACTCATAAGAAACTGTATATGGTGCTTTGGACTTTAGTTAAGAAAAGTAATCTTTCCTTTTATCTCTTAAGAAAAGGTAATAGATAGGGATCTCATTATATATATGCTAGCTAATTATGCATTTGTAATATCTATATTATTAATAAAAAATATTAAGTTTTGGATTCTACATCCATTAATTACTATTTTAACCCTAAGAATTACTTAAAAAAGCAATTAAACCATGTATCATAATTATAAAATCTATATATATTCAAGGATAAAAGGGAGAAATCCACATATTTATTATATTGCTTGCATTCCTTTTTCAGCTATCATCTCTTTAAGTATTTCCATAACTCACTAATTCTCTATAATTTTATAAAATACCCAATATTGTCATTCAATTGAGTACTTTATCTTATCTTCATTTTTTTCATCTAAAAACTGTGTTTGATTGTCTTGGAGTGAAATGTTTCAAAAAATCTTTATTTCTTGAGTGAACTCTTTTTATTTAGCATATTGTATTTGATATATTTTTTATTGTTGTAGTTCATATATATATATATATAGGCCATTGGCTCTCAATACAATGAGTATTGAACTCTACATCCTTCTGTTACTATTTTAACCTTTAAAATCATTAAGACAATAATTAACCCATATATGACAATATTGTAAGGCAACCATATATACATATATTTACTTAGCATATACCCACAAATGCATGACTTAATTTCCATTATAAGAAATGTTTATATATCGATGAATTGTGTTTGATTGCTTTGCATGTAAAAGTTTTATTTTTTTTTTCTTGCTTACTAGGTTTTAGTTTGAAGATGTTTTATGTATGTTATATTGTGTATTGAGATTTGGCTTGATCACCTATTTACATTTTTTTTCTCCGCTTTTGTTGTTGAACGGGGTACTTTATCTCATTTTCATTTTCTTCATCATTGATATCATTTTTTTTTCTTTTTTGTTTTTATGTTACATTCCATAACTTTCTATTTTTTTATATCTTTGTTTTCAGATGAGCCACACTATAATTGAATTAGATACTTTATGGTATTTAATTTTTTGCCTTCGTTTTAATGGTTGCATTTCATAGCTCCTAATTTTTTATATCTTTATTTTCAAGTATGCTACACTATCATTAAACTAGGTACCTTTTTCATTTTCATTTTCTTCTTTACCTTTTTAAATGCCCCTATATTCATTGCATAGGATTCAATTATGAAAAACATATTTACCTATGTGTAAGACAATTCATTTTAATTTTTTCTATATATGAAATTTGTAAATGCCTTTATTTTCAGTGCATAAGACTCTATTATCAAAAAGTATATATTTTTAGTACATCATCTCATTTTAATTCTTCTTCTTTGGTATCTAATTTTCTTTTCATTTTTTTTCTTTTGTTTTTTGGTTGTATTTTATAACTTCCGAATTTTTAATATTCGTGTTTTTAGATACGCTACACTCTCATTGAGTTAGATACCTCATTTCATTTTCATTTTCCTCATTGTATTTTTAAATGCCCTAATTTTCATTACATAAGATTCTATTATAAAAAACATATTTATCTATGCATATGACAATGGTTTTAATTTTATGAAATTTGCAAATTCCATTCTTTTCATTGCATAGAATTCTATTGTCAAAATGTATATTATTTAGTACATCTCATTTTCATTTCTTCTTCTTTGATATCAAATTTTCTTTTCTTTTCCCTATATTTTGGTTGCATTTCATAACTTTCTATTTTTTCATATCTTTGTTTTCAGATATGCTACATCGTCATTAAACTAGGTACCTCATATCATTTTCAATTTCTTCTTTGCTTTTCTAAAGGCTCTTATTTTCATTGCATAAGATTATATTACTAAAAACATATTTACCAATGTGTATTATAATGCATTTTAATTTTTTTCCACACGTGAAAATTATACATATATAGATATACTTATCTATGAAATGTGTTTGATTGTCTTAGAATTGTATATTTCAATAGGCATTGTTTTTTTTGGAATCAATATGTTTCTTCTTTGTATAGTATGTTGTAGTTGATTTTTTTTTTTTAGTAAGAGGAAATTATTGGGAAATTATGGCACATAAAAATTTAACTCTCATAAGTTGAAAATTTCAAAAGGTATATTTTTCAATGTAGCAATTATGTAGATACTTAATTATTGACGTACCCATGGAACTTATATTTTAGCAAGAAAAATTTAGTTTGCAAATAATAATATAGTGCAACTAATTGAAGATGATTAAATAAAAATTTATTGGAATAGATTATACCTTCGTTAGTTTATTTTTTGGGGATGCATTTGCTGATATTTTTAACATTTTTTTGTACATCATAAGAACTAGAAAACAAGTTCACATTAATTTTGTATATGCATTTTATATTGATTTTGTAGGTACATGGCAACTTTTGAAGCAAATTTGTTAACATTAACATATTTTTTACACTATTCATGTATTTTATTTTCTTTTTTTACTTTATCAATTTTGTATATAGTTTGATTTACTTGTTTTATAAGTTATAAGTTTTTTGCACATATTTCACAGGTGCATTGTCTACTAGTGTATATTTAAATAAACACCATGGAATCTTCTAAACTTCAACATACACCCATTATGTAAATTAATATGACAAAAAATGCTCACAGCATTAGCCATGTCAAGATATTAGGCAAAAAAATTAAAGAGAATGGAATCTTGCATGGATAATGGGTGGTTCTACTTTTAGTTTAGTAAACACCTTACAAAAGTATTTTCTTCCAATTAATTTATAGGATTATTTTTATAAAATAAAAATTAAAAGAAAAAAAAATACTAAAGACACAATGATATGCCGAGGTCCTTGAGAACGATTAAAGACACAATGTTTATGCACAACTGATAATAAAAGTATGTTCTTTTTTTATTTTTGAGTGTTTATAAGGTTAAAGGAAATATATTTTAAGAGTTTTTTTTTGAATTTTATGGAATAAGAGATGAAAGGATATGCGTGATTATTGAATTAGACATGACACACTAATTCAATAAATGAATCAGGAGGGGTTAATTAAAATATGGGATTTGATAAGAAATTCCTATATTAAATTGAATTTACGTTTGTCATGATCAATTAATATTGATTGATAAAAAACAAAGAATAGTTCAAGAGAAACAATCTCACAGAATTAATTGGAAAGGATAGGTTAATAATCTAAATTCTTCTCTTTTTCATAATGTAGCATGCCTATTTATAGCTCATAAGCCTAGATGTTAATAAACATAGAAGGAAATAACATAAAAAGAAAATATGTGGAACCCTGTAACTTAACCAAAACCTAATACCAAATTAACTTAATAATTATTTCAAAAACCCTATTCTTAACTTTTATAATTTTAAATTAAGGGAAATAGTAGTTTTAAAAGTTAAACAAGTAAATTATCGACTAAACTATAAAATCAATTTAAACCATAAGCTTATGATAGTTAAATGAAAATTTCGAGTAAATATTTAGACTTAGGATAATTCATTTAGTCTAATCATAAATTTCATGTAAAAATATTTTAATTAACATCCTTAACTAAACTATCATGCATGCGTTGAGTGAACAAAAAATTCTAAATATTTTCCACCATGTAAATTTTCACTTTTCCACTGTTGACTTCATTCCTATCCTTTCCTTTTTTTTTTCTTCCTTTTCTTTTCTTTATGTATGCACAAAAGTAAAAAAGAAAATGGAGAAAAGAAAAATCTGTAACTTCCACATATAAACTCCAAATTTTAATTTGGGACCACCAAAGTAATACTTAAAGTAAACTCTACAAAACTAAGCCCCACTTGTACCATAAATTTTTAGCTCCAAAATTCAAATACAATTTTAAAAGTGTAACATTGGGGTTTTTAGGTCTAGGAAATAGTGGGGAAAGTTAGAAATATAAGAGTTAAGGTGATTCTAGTACAATTAGTAAGTAATAACATTTTTTTTTGAATTTTAGGTGAGGAAATCGACTTAACACAACAAGTCGACAACTATTTTGCACCATAAAGGAGATGAGACCCAGGTGAGTGGGAGCTCAATGATTTACTACAATGATTGTATTATATTGTGTGTAACTAGTAGGTTATTTTAAATATGGTGCACGTGTCCTATTTTGTGTATATGTTTTTGTTCGAGTGTGCATGTAGCCGATTTCGTGCACGCGTGACTTAGTAATGCTGGTGGGTGCACTATTATTATGTGTATGACTATTGATGGTGTGCTGTTGCTGTGCGTGGTGCCTTTGTTGGTATGTGTATCTGTGCAGCATAGGTGGTGTGTGTATTTATTTGTGTTGTGGACATATTATGCTAGTGTTTGCCGGAGTGTGTGTTGGTGTGTAGTAGTGTGGTTCACATGTGTGTACATGTGTTCCTAGTGTCTGCCAGAGTTTGCTACTGTATGTGTGACTCTATGTATGTGTGTGTTGATGTGTGTCTTTGTGTTGTGCTACTGCGTACGTGTATTGGTGTGTTCTTTGTGTTAACTGGTGCATATGTGTATCAATGTGTGCTTCGTGTTGTGATAGTACATATATGTGTTGGTCTGTGCTCCATGTTATGCTAGTGTGTGTGTTCATCTATTGGTGTGTGTTGTTGTGGTGTATCGTTGGAGTGTGTGCAAGTGTGTAGTTGTGTGTTGTAGTGTGTGCACGTGAGTGTCTTGGTGTGTGTTGTGTGTGTAGGTGTGTAGTTGGTGTCCTTGTATGTGTGTGTGTCATTATGGTGTGTTGTGGTGTGTGTACATGAGCATCTAGGTGTTGTGTGTGTGTGTGTGTGTGTGTTGTGTATCTATGATTGTGTGTGTTATGGGTTGTTGGTGTGTGTATTTGTGCATGTGTGTATGCATAGTTTTTTGTGCGCTATGTGTTGTTTGTGTGTACCTATGTGCATGTGTATATATGCTGTGTGTGTGTTGTGTCGTGTGTGTTAGTGTGTGCTGTGTTGTGCTATGTGTGCATGGTGTGTGCTGTATGTGTGTGGATGTGTCGTGCATGGTGGGTTGTGAGTGCCATGTGTGTTGTATGTGTGTGTGTGTGTGTGTTGGGCATTGAAGTGTAGTGTGTTTGTGGTGCGGTGTGCATGTGTGCTTGTGTGTGGGTTTAGATAAAAGTACATTAATATATATATAATACAGTAAAAAATATACAGGTGTTGTGTGTGTGTGTGTATCTATGATTGTGTGTGTTATGGGTTGTTGGTGTGTGTATTTGTGCACGTGTGTATGCATAGTTGTGTGTGTGCTATGTGTTGTCTGTGTGTACCTATGTGCATGTGTATATATGCCTGTGTGTGTGTTAGTGTATGCTGTGTTGTGCTATGTGTGCATGGTGTGTGCTGTATGTGTGTGGATGTGTCGTGCATGGTGGGTTGTGAGTGCCATGTGTGTTGTATGTGTGTGTGTGTGTGTGTTGGGCATTGAAGTGTAGTGTGTTTATGGTGTCGGTGTGCACGTGTGCTTGTGTGTGGGTTTAGATAAAAGTACATTAATATATATATATAATACAGTAAAAAATATACAGGTGTTGTGTGTGTGTGTGTATTTATGATTGTGTGTGTTATGGGTTGTTGGTGTGTGTATTTGTGCACGTGTGTATGCATAGTTGTGTGTGTGCTATGTGTTGTCTGTGTGTACCTATGTGCATGTGTATATATGCTGTGTGTGTGTTAGTGTATGCTGTGTTGTGCTATGTGTGCATGGTGTGTGCTGTATGTGTGTGGATATGTTGTGCATGGTGGGTTGTGCGTGCCATGTGTGTTGTATGTGTGTGTGTGTGTGTGTTGGGCATTAAAGTGTAGTGTGTTTGTGGTGCGGTGTGCACGTGTGCTTGTGTGTGGGTTTAGATAAAAGTACATTAATATATATATATATATATATAATACAATAAAATATATATATTTTTTATGATGATGAGGATTCCTATTAAGTAATTTGGTTTTTGCAATGTGTTTTTGGATGTGAATTTCTCTGAATATTTTAAATACCTATTAAGTGGTGTGCCTTACTAATTAGCTTGTGAATATTCATTATTTGCTCTCAAATTAATTAATTATTAAGACTTAACCAAAACTTGACATGCATTGTACGATACATTACATTTAAATTGAATGCCATCATTGCTACAGGATACAAAAAAGAATCGTGTAGGGACTATTGTTCTGCTAATGGCGAACTATGTGATTAAGGGGATTGTTATGTCACGAAACTAAGTAGGAAAGTCTTGCATGTCTTTAAGGGTGTGTGCTCGGTATGCAAATCAGACACTTGGAGCTTAAGACTTTTAAAACCTTAAGATAATTAATAAAGAGATAAGATGAAAAATAAGCAGACTAAGATACTTGGGCATTGATGGTTATGAGAATTCCTAACCCAAGATCAAGAGGGACATTAATCCCTAAACTTTATATTGGTTATCGAAAGACCGTGTGTGATGTTGCATTGCATATAGATTACTTGTGCATAGCATAAGTTTAACAAACTTATTTGTATTGGTGTAGTATCGTGAGATTGTACTCCTATCTCACTAAGTGATAATAGCTTACCTCCCTATAGATTTTATAATGGAGGTCACAACTATGAGAATCTCCCCGATAGACTAATTACCCAAGTAAGTAAGACTTCGATGTGAAAATACGAGAATGGGGAGCAAGGATCGAGGGATAGAGTAGACTCCCCTTATAAATTATTTTGGAAGATTGTATTATATTATATTGTAAATATTTTAATTATTTTAGTGAAATTTTGTCCTGTTGTGTAATATGACCTAAATGAGGTCTATTTTGGGGTAATACGTATGATAAATAGGGAAAGAAAAATTTTTACATGCGATGTTGGACTTTGGATGTCTACATTGCAACTAAAGAATTATGAAATGTGAGCTAAGATAAGGCATTTCCTTTTGTTGTTTAATTTTTGATAGGTTAATTGATATGATGGTTTAGACGCTTTGTGGTTGTTTAATGGGGGTTAGGTAACCATGGTGGGTTGCTATGTTTAAGATCCCCTGTAGGACATGACAAAATATCTTCTAGCAACCCTAATATCTAAATATGGATGAATCTTTAATAAAAAAAATTACAAATAAAGGAAACAAAATAATTTTGAAATAACTACATCCAAATCTCTTAGAATTTATGTATTTATCTTTGAAGTAGAACTTCTAGAAGCATAGTGTAAGCGAGTAGAAGAGAAGCTTTGATCATTGCAAATTAAAAAGGGTAGAAGAATAAAAAATTCTAAAGTGCTACTCAAAGATAGAAGCTATAAGCAAAAGCATCATCACTATGACAAAGGCCAGAGTAGTAACTAGAAGCAAAAGCTTTAAAAGTAATAAATTCTTAACATAAGCTTAGTTCTGAATTTGGAAATGTCGAAGCTTTGCAAAACTAGAACCTCTACCATAAGTGAAGTTAGATATTAAATACTTCAGACTTCTATTGATTGTGTTATTTGAACTTTTGAATTCAGTCCTAGTCATAGGACCTTTATAACCTAAAACCTGACCTCCATTAGGTTTTCTTTGACAATCTTGATCTTAACTTAGCCCAACTAAGATTTTATTCTTCCTTGGCCTCCTAAATTCAAATCTAGGACTCTAATTCCCATCATCATCCCTTTGTTGGTGAAGATTCACCCTATAATCTTATTTTTGCTTAGGCTTATGATGAAAATAGTGACTTTCATGCAAACAAACTGTTCATGCCTTACTTTTGTTTCCTTGAGCAATTTAATCACTTTGAATCTCATTGGACTCATTGGCATTAATGCAAACTTCTTGTTACCCCTTTTGAAAGAGTAAACAATCCTAAAACTATCATATAATACTCTCCTATTATATAACCACGATCTACACAGTAGAATGTGAGTGACATCTATTAACATGTAGTGCACGTTCCTCTCTAAATCAATGCAATATACATGGTTTGGAATGAGATTTTGACCTCAAGCCCAATGCAATCTTATGCAACTACCATTGTTAATGATTAAAGAATTAGTTTTCTTATTAAACAAGCAATTAGTGAAGAACAAATTCTCTCTCTATTTAGTTTCAATTGCTAGTTCCATAATCAAAATATGTTGAAAAGTGAGTAGCATATAATAACCCCCTTTGCATATTCACAAGCAACATTATCATCTTCAAATTCCTTCTTCTCATTTATATCTCCGCTTACATCCTTTACCTCCTCTTTTCTCTCTACTTCAAATTTTGGAACTTCACCTTTAAGTACCATGACTTTTATGTTTAAACATTCTGAAGTTAAATGGTCAAATCCTCGACATTTGAAACACTTAACTTCACTTGATTTTCTCTTATTTTGACTTTGATTAGCCCTTTTGTGTTGGGTAATCATGAGGATTCTTTGGTTTATTTTTTTAGATAAGAAGGATTCTTTGGTTTACTGTTATCTCCTCTTTCATAAGTGTTAAGATTTTTTCTCTCAAGCTCTGCTTCCTTAGGCTTTTGATCAACCTTGGGCTTTTCTTTACCATGTTGAATCTCTAGTTTAATGGAAGAACCATGTAGTCTTATGACTTTGCCTTTTTGCCTTTTTTTTTTTTTCAACTCTAAGAGTTAATTTTATTACATCATCTAGGGTTTTGTAAGATTGTAACTCCACTTTATCTACAATATCATATTTTAGTTTAGAGATGAATCTAGCTATGGTCTACTCAAGGGGCTCTCATATTCCTATGCATAACCCCTTACACTCATACTTCCTTGTCTTAAAGTTTGTAATCTCATGAATAATTCTTACTTATGGTATTATGGAACAATTTTTTTCCTTAGTAGCTGTGAATACCCGAGTAATATTATATATATGTGTGTGTGTAATTAATAATAATAAAAATCTGCCAAGGATAATATGAGAAATAACATTTATGACTAAGGACAAGATGGTTATTTCGTGACTTAGGTATATAAGTTTCCTTTTACCTAGGGTTAATACTTTTCCCTCATTTGTATACCTCATAGAGCCCTAGATACACTCTATAGAAATCCGAAGAGAGAAAAGGACAAGCAAATGCTACGATTCACTAACTAGTTTGTGGTGAGTAGATCGATTAATAACAATTGATCATTAAATTCATATATATCGTAAAGTAAGAATTAACGTATTAAGGTCATTTACAGATTAGATCAATCTGTGATATGGAAGGGATGAAACAAGCGATTCACTCATTATGATAACGATTCGGGTCAAGTAAGTGTATCTACTAGTGTATTATATTGTAAATTTTATGTTAGATAGATCAATTAGGTTAAATTGATTAGAAATCGGGTTGAGGGATAGATTTACGAAATGTACAGTGAGATATATGGCCTCCCAACATGATTGTGTTGGAACCGTGTTGAAGACCCAAAGTGAATCGAGAGATACACGGCTTCTCAATATGGCCGTGTTGGAATCGTGTTGAAAATCTAAGTGAATAGAGAGATACATGGCCCCTCCACATGACCATGTTGAGACTGTGTTGAAAAAAAAGAAGAAAAACAACAACACGACCTCTCAACATGACCATGTTGAGGTCGTGTTGATGAACATTGAACAGAGAGATACATAACCTCTCAACATGAACATGTTGAGACCATGTTGAAAAAAAAAAACGACACCGTGAAAAGAGAGATATATGACCATGTTGAGACCATGTTAAAAAAAGAGAGAGAAATATATATGGCTTTTGGCACGGTCGTGTACTACCCTATATTCAACTATACGACCTTCAACATGACCGTGTTGAGTTGAAACACGTTTATTTTTCTTTTGATATTTATAGGAATACAATTCTAAAAGCAAATAATTTGAATCATGTATAGGTTTGGAAGAATTGTAAAGCTAGAAAAGTATAAGACAAACTAAGTTTTACAAAGTCAGGTATGTGTATACCATGTTTGTTGCTTGTGCTTGATAAATTAGATTTTTATGTGTGGGTTTAATAATATTGTAAATGAACCTGATTGAGTGTGCATGTAATTGTGAATCCTGAGTCCAAGAAATCGAGTGTGGTTCGGTGTTCTTAGGGTGGCACCTCGATGATCAGTATGTAACATTGTCCCTAGTGGAGTCGTGTACCGAAATGATCCGGGTCTTATGTAGAAGGTTGTGACATGTATTGTGAAAGGTTGTAGTCTATGGACTCATGGACTCATAGACAGTGAGAAGTATCCATTGTCATATATATATATATTATGTATGGCTGTGGAAGGTTAATGTGTGAAGACTCATGGACTCATAGATAATGGGGAGTACCTACTATCATATATATATATATTATGTATGGTAAGAAACTCATGGACAAAGACGAATACCTTTGTCATATATATATATTGCCTATGGTTGGATTGTGAAAGGATGTTTAGGAATGTTATGTGTGACGATATTTATGATGTGATTGTGTATTGGTTAAAGATTGTGAAAGATAAATAAAATTATAAATAAATATTATGATGCATCTTGCATGTGTTATTGCTTCTGGCATGGCATGTGTGTGTGTGTAGGTATGCACTATATTGTGTGTTAGCTCACCCCTTGTGGGAAATTGTTTTTAGTTGTAGATGCTATAGGAGAAATTGTGGGATATGTTGAAAACCTAAGGGAAACAACTCAAGATCAGAATAATAAAGAGAATGTAGAATACGTCTATTATGATGACTAGTAGATAGACTAAGGAAAGATATGTTAAATTTTTATTTAGTCGTTTTGTGAATTTCTATTGTAAGTGAATGTTAATCACTTCCGCCGTTTAATTTCAGAAGAATATTGATGACTTATTATTGAGAATGAGAAATTTCATTAATCTCTATTGTGCAGTAGATGATTTATGATTATTATCAAGAATACATGAATGTGAGTATTTGGAGAATAGTGGTAATTGAGCTTTTGCGTGTCTTTAGGAAATGAGGACATGTGGCGGGCCATAGCGTACCTGGGTTTTGGGTGTTATAGTAGCCTTTTTATCATAACTCAGGTAGTTGCTTCTACCTCACCATCATCCCTCCTTTAAATTTTAAATTCTTCTACCAGAAAGCGGTGTAGTTTATAAATTCTAAGGCTACCAATCTAATTTTGATACGATTATCTTACTCATAACATTTAAATAGTCTCTCCATTAGATGCTCCCAATCTAGGTAAAGTTAGGAGTACTATACCCATCAAATTTAGAAATATTCAATTTAATTGTTTCAAGCCCTCTATTTTGTTGGTTCTTTGTCTTGCATTCCTCTAAAATCATTGCCTTTGGCCATGTTTAAGGTTTATATCAAGGCCATTTGTGCAGTCAACATAGTGCACATTATCTTAGCAATATTAGCTAGCTGTTGATTCACATCATTTTCGACATAATTTCTCTCCCCTCTCGTAACATTATCGTCACTATCCCTATTGTCAACAACTTTGTCTACACCATCTCCAAACATTCTCAATTTAACAATCAATATAAACCACATAGAAAATGACCAACTACACGTCCCCACAATTATATACCTTGTACAACTTAAATCTAAGCAATTCACATTAGAAAATTTGAAAAAACTTAAGATTTGAGGCTTACCAACAAAGCATGCTGCTACCTTATGTCTGATACCAAAAAATGATGGCTTAGGTCCTTGAGAAGGATTAATGACATACTAATTCAATAAACAAATCGGGAATAGTTGATTAAAATATGGGGATTTAATAGGATTTGCAAATTCCTACAATTAATCAAGTTTATGCTCACTAAAATCAATTAATATTGATTGGTAAGAATAAAGAATAGCCTAAGAGAAATAATCTCTTAGAATTAATCTAAAAAGACATGTTACATAAATCAAGTAATTTGAATTTTTCTCTTTTTCATCATGTAGCATGCCTATTTATAGCTCATAAACCTAAGTGTTAATGAACATAGAAGGAAATAACATAAAAGAAAAACATCTTCTAACAACCCTAATATCTAAATATGGATGGATTTCTAATATGGAAAAAAAATCTACAAAATAAAGGAAACAAAATAATTCCAAAATAACTACATTCAGATCTCTTAGAATCCACATCTTTATCTCTAAAGCAGAATTTTTAAAAGCACTATTTGAGCGAGTAGAAGCTTTGAGCCATTGGGAATTAAGAAATTTCAAGTTCTACTTGAAACAAAAGTTATAAGCAGAAGTGTCACTATGTCAAAGGTTAGAAGCAATAACAAAAAATAAGAGCTTTAGAAGCAACAAATGCTCAATGGAAGCTCAATTCTGAATACAAAAATGCTGATGCCTTACCATAATTAGAATCTTTACTAGAAATGAGATCGTATCTTGAATACTTAAGACTTCTCTTGATCAAGTTATTTACATTTTTGAACTGAATCCTAGTCATAGGACCTATGTAATCGAGAACTCGATGTCCATCAGGTTTTCTTTGACAATCTTGATCTCAACTAGGACTAAGTCTTACTCTTCCTTAGATTTTGAACTCAATTTTGGGACTCTAATTACTATCACACAAAATATGAGTTTATTCACTTTAATATTATATACGAAACAACTAGACCTGATAAAGCTTGATCATATCCACAAGGCCATGATGAGTTTGATCATAAATGATAAGCTAAATGGTCATGTGGTTGTGCTTGGATAAGGATTAAAAAGTTCCAAGAAAATTTAAATTAGGCCGAAACATGCTCGATATTTCTTGATCCATCCATATAAAAATAAACATATAATATGGAAAAAAAAATGAAATTTACAACAAAATAACCATATTATTTCAACCGTTGATTTAAGGATAAATAGGAAGTAGTTAAGTACTTTGTTGGGATAGCTTATCATCTACAATCTATTGTATCATGTCCAAATCAACTAGAATAGTTGTAAGTTGCCAACCCTAATGCATTGTATATAGATAGACAAGAGTAAGCTTGAATTTAAATAATAATAAAAGTTGTTAGTTTTTTCTTTTTTATTATAAATATCGAATGTTTCAATTAGAATATTTAACTTATACAAAACTATATATGTATGTATATAATGCTTCAAGCACGATTTAAGATTTCTAAAAGGAAACATTTCACTTTTTTAAGGTTTATTATATCCTTTATGAAAGAAAAGCGAATATATAAGAAAGTGATTTTTTCCTTTTATCTCTTAACAAAGGAAATAGTGTGTATATATATATATATATATACTTGTGATATGTGTATTTAAATAAACACAATGGAGTCATCTCATATGATAAAAAATGGTCATGCTATTAGCATATCAAGAGAATTGGAAAAAAAAAAGAAAGAGTGGAGATCTTGTAGGGGTAATAGGTGGTTTTACTTTTAGTTTTGCAAGCATATTGCCAAAATATTCTCTCTTTTAAACAATTTATACTATTAACTTTGTAAAATAAAAAATAAAAAAGAACAACACTAAAGACACCATAATAGTGAGTTTATCCACCTTAATATTATAGAAACAATGACCAGGCCTAACAAAATACGATTATATCCATTCTTGATCACAAAATATAAGCAAGATGATTTCATGGTTATGGTTCAATATGGATTAAAAAATTCTTGACAAATTCAAACCAGGCTAAAACCTATCCAAAACTACCCCATCCATCCATTTAAAAATAAACATATAATATGGATAAATGAAAATTACATCAAAATGAATACGTTATTTTAATTGTTGATATGACGAAGACAATAAGGAAGTAGTTGTCAAGGGGATAAACAATTTAAACCCCATTTGTGAAGGAGAGAAGACGAGAATGAAAGGTCAACTGGTAGTTGTGGCTGGCTTTCCTTAACCCTGTTCTTTTCTCTCCCCTCGTTCCCCTTTGACCCAATCAACTACCCAAAAAAACAAGGCCCCCTGAGGTCGCTTTCAGTTCTATTGATTTTCCTTAATACTTCGTTATTATAAACTACTAGCTAATTGAATTTATCATAGAACTACTATTTTTCAAAAGCTCCAAGAATTTTCTTCATAAGGAAAAGGCCATGAATTGCCTAGGTTATTTCTAATAAACATCCTCGTTGACATATACTTGTAGTTGTTTTTCGGACAAAGTTCTAGGAAATTACGCCTTTCTTTTCTTTTTTCCTTCCTTTAGCTTACTTAAGTGTGTATGAATTTAAAATTGAGTTAAAGACGACTCGTCTTTTTAGTAATACCAAGAAAGGCTTAGTTGTTTAGATCTACGAATTTTCGAAGCTTCCTGAAGCCGAGAGTGAAGCCTTGGAATCTAAAAATTAAAAAAAAAAAAAAAAACGATTCAAAGAACATAATATAACATGCCACTTGGGGTGTTTAATGATGGGTAATAAATTATAAAATTTCAACAGACTCCCTATGTTAAGACGATTATATCATCGTAAATAGTTATTTAAAAATTTTACATATTAATTATTATTTATTTATTTTTATCAATTATTAATAACTTTATATAATTAATTTGTTATATTAATATATTTATAATTTATTGATATAAATATTGGTATTTAAATTAACTTATATTTCTCTATCTTATTGGTAGTTAGGAAATATAAAATAATAATAAAAATAGAAAAACCTGTCACATCGACTGAAGCAAAGATTTCACCCATGTGAACGTCTTGCAGTGTGAAAAGACCACCGTTGCCCGATTCACATTATCATTAGTTGTTAAATTTTATTCAAAAATCATGCTTGCTGCAAACGATGTCAACTACCATAAAATAGTAATTATTTATTTTGATGTTACTGCATTCCAAAAGTTATTTACGTAAGACTCTCTATTTTACGTAAGACAGTGGCTTATACGAATGGAATGCCAAGATACCAAGACCATAGAGCCATTTCTTGTTTTGAACTACTCGGTTTGTCCTTTTGCAAGTAATGAGATTTGCAAAAGTTAATTGTTTATTGATAATTATAGTATATAAAATACATTGTACATATATTCTTTTAGTTTTTTGTTGTTATCACATTATATAAGATTAAGATTCAAATCTATTATAATAATCTTGTTGTTGCATATGTCTTGATGTTGTTGTTGTTGCTGATCAGTATTTTTGTTGCACATGTCTTGATGTTGTTGCTGATGAGTGTTCCTGTTGTTGTTGCAGATGATGTTGTGTGCATGTGTTGTTTGTTGAAGATGTTGCTACTGTTGGTTGTGCTGATTTTGTTGCTGTTGTTGATTGTACTGATCTTCTTGTTGTTGTTGATTGTACTGATCTTGTTGTTGTTGTTTGTGTTGATCTTTATCATGCCCCCATAAGATGGACGGTGGTAAGGTAAGTCCAATCTTGTTGAGGAGATGTTGAAAATACGAGCGAGGAAGTGGTTTAGTGAGAGCGTCTGCTGGTTGATCCAAGGAAGAGATATGCAAAACTCGAAGTAGTCTAGTTTGAACTTGTTCACCGATGAAGTGGTAGTCAAGGGCAACATGTTTCATGCGTGTGTGAAAGACAGGATTGGAACATAGATTCATTGCTCCAACATTGTCGAAATATATTACCGGAGGGTAATTAGTGGGTAGGCAAAGTTCTTGTAATAAGGAGCAAATCCATCGTAGTTCAGCTGCTGTAGATGCCAGTGTCCGATACTCTGCTTTAGTGGAGGACCTTGCAATTGTACGTTGTTTCTTGGAGCTCCACGAGATGGGATTTCGACTTAGATAAATAATGTAAGCACTAGTAGATGTATAGTCATCTTTGTCTTTAGCTTAGTCAACATCAGAGAAGGCATGAAGATAAAGTATGGAGGAGTTGCATAAGGTGATTCCGTGTTCTAATGTGCCACGAAGATATCAGAGTAATCGTTTTATTGCTTGCCAATGTGTTGTGGTGGGGTGATGCATGAACTGTGAAAGTTTGTTGACAGTGTAGGCGATGTTCGGACGAGTGAAAGAGAGGTATTGGAGGTTGCCAACCAAATGACGGAACTCAGTGGGATCGGTTAGGGTCGAGCCATCGTGGAGAACTAAAGGGGGTGTGACCGCAAGGGTTGTGGCGACAGGTTTAGCATCAGTCATATTGGTTCGATGAAGAAGATTTGCAATATATTTCCATTGATTGAGGAATAGATCAGCTGGACTCGAAAGGACTTCAACACCAAGAAAGTAATGGAGGGATCCTATGTCCTTGATGGAGAAACGGCAGGCAAGGGTGTGAATGCACGTGGTGACTGCAGAGGTGTCATTACCTGTAATTATAATATCATCAACATAAACAAGAAGATAAATAATAATGTCGTGGGACTGAAGGATAAACAGGAAGGAATCGACCATGGAGTTGCGGAAGCTAGATTGAAGTAAGTGTTGACAAAGTTCATGATACCAAGCATAAGGAGCTTGTTTGAGACGATAGATGGCTTTATGGAGTTTGCAAACATGATGAGGATGATTAGGGTCAGTGAAGTAGGGAGGTTGAGACCTGTATACTTCCTCTTGGAGGGTTCCTTGGAGGAAGGCATTGTTGACATCAAGTTGATGAAGTGGCTAGCCATTGCTCATAGCCAAGCTGAGGACTAGACGGACAGTGACCGGCTTGATGACAGGGCTGAAGGTTTCAGTGTAGTCCACACTAGGGCGTTGATGGAACCCTTTGGCAACCAAGCGAGCTTTATACCTTTCAAGAGAACCGTTAGGGAGAAATTTAGTACGAAAGATCCACTTGTAGCCGATGATGTTTTGATGGGGTTGTGGGGCTGTAAGTTCCCAAGTGCCATTACAGATGAGAGCATTGAACTCATCAGACATAGCAGCCCGCCACTTGGGATCCTTGAGGGCCTGAGTGATTGTTCGAGGTTCAACGAGGAAGGTTGAGGAGAGGAAGATGGCTCAGAGGTGGGGTGAAGCGAGCGTTGGGAGGATGGCGGAAGGAGAGGAAGATAGAGGGAGCACCATTCCGTGGGGAACATTAGGTTGTCGGTGGTAGCTGGGGACTGACTAAAGGGAAAGATGGACTCAACGAAGTGAACATGGCGAGAGACATAGATGCAGCCAGAGGGTGTGTGAAGGCAAAGGTAGGCACTTTGAGTGGAGGAGTAGCCAACTAACACACACTGTAATGGTCGAGGTTCAAGTTTGTGCTTAGTGTATGGTTGGAGCCAAGGGTAGCACAGACAGCCAAAGCTTCGAAGCTTGTCATAATGAGAGATGGTGCCAAAGAGTAGGCAAATGGAGACAGGTTGTGGAGTGTTGGAGTGGGAAGTTAGTTGATGAGGTAGACGGCAGTGAGGAAGGCATATGTCCAGTAGATGGGAGGCATGGATGTATGTGAGAGAAGAGCAAGGGCGGTTTCAACAATGTGACGATGGTGATGTTTCAAGTAGCCATTGTGCTCAAGCGTGTATGGAGGAGTTGTGAGATGAGAGATGCCATGAGTGGCAAGATAGGTCGATAGGGCCTAATATTCTCCACCATTATCAGAGTAAAGCATTTTAATGGCGCGATTGAGATGATGTTCTATAAGTATCTTGAAGCGTATGAAGACATGTAGAACATCGGATTTGCATTTAAGAGGGAAGAGCCATATGTATTTAGTGTAGTGATCGACAAAGATAACATAATATTTAAAGTTATTAATAGACGTAAGAGGAGAGGTCCATACATCAGTAAATATTAGTTCAAGGGGAGAGAAAGAAGTAAAAGTAGATGATGTAAAGGGTAACTTGTGAATTTTATTGCAATGACAAGAATTACAATCAAATGTAGAAGTTGCTAATCTAGAAGCTGCTAAGTTCTTGGAGTGGAGGAGATGCTTGAGGACGGGTAATGAGGGATGACCGAGATGATGGTGCTAAGTAGGGAGAGATGTGACAGTACTGGAGAAGGCAAGGAGTGGTGGTGTGGTGGAGGGCCAGATGTAGATGCCATCCTTAGTGCATACGCAGAGGAGAATGGTGCCTCTTTGGAGATCCTTCACATGAAACGAAGAAGGTAAGAATTCAATCGAGGTATTGTTAGACTTGCAAAATTGAGAAACGAAGATAAGATTGCGATGCATGGATAGAACACATAAAACATTAGTTAAGTTAAAGGAGTGAGAAGAGTTAGGTAAAGAGGTGGAACCGGTGTGTGTGATGGGGAGCCTCGAGCCATTGTAGATGAGAATTTCATTTGTGCCATCATAGGGGTTGTGGAGAGCTAGATTGTGGAGACCAGTGGTGACATGGTGAGAGGCACCACTGTCCAGCAGCTAGGAGGGAGTGGCAGGAGTTGAGAGAGTAGTATTGGCTTACAATTGCCAGGGAAGGGGGCGGGGGGAGGGAGTGGACTCGGTGAACAGTGCAGGGGGTCTCGTGTGAGGGTGTTGTTGACAAAAGATAGGACAATGCGTGACAACATGCCCCTGTTGGTGACACCATTGACACTAGCCAAGGAAGGGCCGTGGTGGGCGAGAGGTGGTGATAGAAGATGGTCAAGTAGGGAGTGTTGTTGCAGGGGCAAAGGAGGGAGAGTTGGGAGATGATCGGGCAGACGATTGTAGGGAGGCTAGCGATTAGAGTGAGCATGTGAAATGTGAGCTGAGGCAGGAAGGATTGAGGTAAGGAGGGAGGTATGAAGGAGAGAGAGCTCTTTGTTGATGAGTTTCTCATGGAGCTCATCAAAGGAGATGGGGTTGTCACGGCTATTGACAACATCGATGACAGGTGGATAGGTATCATCTAGTCCATCAAGTATTTTCTCAATAAGGTCTTCATGATCAAAGGGTTTTCCAAGTGCTGCAAGTTCATTAGCACGAATCTTGATGGATTACATGTAATCAATGATAGAGTTAGAGCCTTTGGTGATATGTTTTGGATTATCTTTAAGTTGCTTGATGTGGCTACGGACGGGTTTGCCATAGGTGTTGGTAAGAATCTACCAAGCTTGGAGAGAGGTGGTTACGTGTGTGACAAAGGGAACCGTGTTGGAAGATAGCGAGCCAACGAGTGCTCCGAATAGCAGCTTGTCTTGTCGTCACTAGGTGAGGTAGGCTGGGTTGGGGGAGATGGTATCTTCCACTCTGATAGTAGCTGGTGGTGGTGGATGAGTGCCATCAATGAATTTGAATAGGTCATATCCTATGAGGATGGCTTCGATTTGGGTTTTCTAGGAGTGATAGTTGGAGTTGTTGAGTTTGATTGAGTTGTGGATTGTTATCATAATGAGAGGTTGGGTTGGCTCTAGGTTATTTTGAATGATTGTTGAAGTATCTTTTGAAGACATGTTTTCGAGAAGCTGATTAGTGGAGTAGCAGCAGGTTTGGTTTAGATGTTAAGGAGGAGCTCCGATACCATAATGAGATTTGCAAAAGTTAATTGTTCATTGATAATTGTAGTGTATAAAATACATTGTACATAGATTCTTTTGTTGTTTGTTGTTATCACATTACATGAGATTAAGATTCAAATCTATTGTAGTAATCTTGTTGTTGATTTGGAATGATCTTGTTCACTGTTGTTGTTGTTGCCTATGTCTTGATATTGTTGCTGTTGCTGATCATTATTTTTGTTGCATATGTCCTGATGTTGTTGCTGTTGTTGATGAGTGTTCCTGTTGCTGTTGCGGATGATGTTGTGTGCATCTGTTGTTTGTTGAAGATGTTGCTGCTGTTGGTTGTGCTGATCTTGTTGCTGCTGTTGGTTGTGCTGATCTTTATCAGCAAGCTGCTTTCGATTTTTGGATGAATTACGCTAATACGTTGAAAAATATTGAAAATTACATAAACAAATCTTATGAGATGGGATTGAAATAATATTTTCAAATGGCAATTAGTATAATCCACAATTTTGATAGGGGTGTCTTGCGTTTTTTTTTTTTTTTTCTTTTTATTGCTCAAATAATTTTCAAGGGTATCAGCGTAGAATTTTCATTGATTGTTATAATCATCTCGGTGAAATTATTTTTAAAAAGACGAGTTCATTCAAATAATTTTGAAGGACATCAAAATTTGCATGATCAATTAAAACCTGCTCTATTTATACATTTAATTTATTCAAGAAACTCATTGGATTCTTCAAAGTTTTTCAGAATAATATAATAGATTATGCTACAGTGTCTTATGATTGGCTCCTTTTCCCTATTTCTCAGATTCTTCTTTGCCGTTTTCTATCAAACTATGTAAGGGTGAAAATTGTAACTTTATCTCACCCAAATACATACACACACACATATATATCGTAGCTTTACGTATAAAGTGGAGGGGGAATCGGAGAAGAAAACGAAATAAGCATGGAAATTGAAAGGCAATCCAAAAAAGGAGTTCAGTGAAAAGCAATGGAGAAAGAGACAATATACAGGAGACTGGTGTGTTAAGTGTGGATACTGAGACAATAGACGAAATTTGAAGTCCCGAGGCCACATGTCCCCTACCATGTGAAACCCAAAAAAAGAAGAAAGAAGAAAAAAGAAAAAAAGAAAAAAGGGAAATAACCATATGCATAATAACTGAGTGCAAAACCATACATCGCAAACTACTAACCGCAACAATTAATGCTGATCTTATCTATAGGAATTTTTTTTGTTTTTCCATTTTTACTAACAAAAATAAGAAGAGAAATTCAAACCTAGACGTTGTCTCGACCGTAGGTGTATAGAAAAGTTTGTGATCGGATGTTTATTTATAAAAACTGTTATATATAGGGGTGAATTTTCTCCGAAACCAAAGATAACTAAACAAGACTTTCCTTTTCATTTCTTTACTCGCCACTGACTAGTCTCCAGTCTCCATAGTATAACCATAAGAAAATTTGGTGTAGTAGAAAAGAAAAAATAAAAATGGATGGGTCAAAGGTCTGCGTCAATTCGTAATATCCCTGAAATTGCTATACAAATTGCATCCGATCCTTCCCGTTCAACGAAACGACACCGTTCCCACCTGAATAACGTTGCCTTTGTATACAAGCTCGCTTATAAGAACCCATCAGAGGCAGCTTACTCTCTCCACAAAACAAAAACACATCCACACCATAGCATAGCATATCAACCCTCTTTCTGCCTCGTATCTTCCTAAAGATCTCTCTCACTCTCTCTCTCTCTCTCTAGTTTTCCCTTAATACTCTCGACCAAAAATAAACAGAAAAGATGAACATCCTTGCCAATTGTATCGCAAACTATGCCCCCTTAACCCCACTCACTTTCCTCAAGAGAGCTGCGTCTGCTTATGAGAATCGTACCTCCATTATCTATGAAAGCACTCGTTTCACCTGGTCCCAGACCTACAACCGCTGTCTCTCGCTCGCATCCTCTCTCCGGTCGCTTAACGTTGTCAAAAACGATGTTGTAAGTAATTAATCATTTATCTTTCCAGTAACTCTATGTACGGATGAAATTTCCCTGTCCTCAAACCATGTTTTCTATCATTTACGGACATCCATCACATGCTGTCACTCATAAAAAATATTTCATAGGTAATATTTTTTACATGTGACAGTACGTGTGATTGGTTAGGATAACATGATAAGGATCACATATTGTAACTTATAAAAATATTTCATAAGTGATATTTTTAGGATGATATGGATAAAGAGCACCCTGGTGCGAAAAATAATTCTATTTACTATGCCAGCGTTTTACGTATTAATAGTATCGAAATGGATATGAGCAGGTGTCGGTTCTAGCTCCAAATGTTCCAGCTTTGTACGAGATGCATTTTGCTGTGCCGATGGCAGGGGCAGTTCTTAATGCTATAAACACCCGACTGGATGCTAAGACCGTGGCCACCATTCTACGCCATGCTGAAACAAAGGTGTTCTTCGTGGACTGCCAGTTTGAGCCGCTTGCTCGTGAAGCCCTAGCCATAGTTGGCAACGACTCCAAAATCACCGCGCTTGTCATCATTGATGACATCGACAAGCCCACTGGAAGTCTATTGCCAGGCGGGCTTGAATACGAGCAACTCATACAAAAAGGAAATCCTAACTACGTCCCGGAAGAAATCCAAGACGAGTCGGATCCTATTGCCTTGAATTACACCTCCGGAACTACCTCGGCGCCCAAAGGAGTGGTGTACAGCCACAGAGGAGCATTCCTCAGCACTCTTAGCTTAATCCTGGGATGGGAGATGGGCATAGGACCGGTTTACTTGTGGTCTCTTCCCATGTTTCATTGCAACGGATGGACTTTCACTTGGGGTGTGGCTGCCCGAGGTGGGACCAACGTTTGCCTCCGGAACCCGACAGCATACGACATGTATCGAAATATTGCTCTCCATAACGTGACCCACATGTGCTGTGCACCCATCATATTCAATATCCTTTTGGAAGCAAAACCGCATGAGCGGTTCGATTTGATGTCCCCAGTCCAAGTGCTTACTGGCGGTGCACCACCACCGGCTGAGCTTCTTCGAAAGATGACAACGTTGGGGTTCCAAATCACGCATGCTTACGGTCTAACGGAAGCCACGGGGCCTGCACTCGTGTGCGAGTGGCACGCCGAGTGGAATGATCTCCCAATGGAGGAGCAAGCCCGGCTTAAAGCACGACAAGGTATCAGCATCCTGACACTTGCGGATGTTGATGTAAAAACAGATTTAGAAACTATGAAAAGCGTCCCGCGGGATGGGAAATCAATGGGGGAGATTGTTCTAAGAGGAAGCAGTATCATGAAAGGATACTACAAAGATCCGGCCGCAACCGCGAAAGCTTTCAAGAACGGGTGGTTCTCCACCGGAGATGTGGGTGTAATACACCCGGATGGTTACGTGGAAATCAAGGACAGGTCAAAGGATGTGATCATATCAGGCGGCGAGAATATTAGCAGTGTGGAGGTCGAGAGCGTGCTCTACAAGCACCCTAGGGTTTTGGAGGCGGCGGTTGTGGCAATGTCAAACCGCAGGTGGGGCGAGAGTCCGTGTGCATTCATCACACCTAAGAAGAACAGTTCCGGGAAGTCGGACGACGTAAAGGAAGCTGAAATCATATCGTTTTGCAGGAAGAACATGCCGCATTTCATGGTTCCTAAGAAAGTGGTGTTCATGAATGAACTTCCTAAGGGGAATAACAAGATCTTGAAGTTCAAGTTGCGAGAATTGGCAAAGGATTTCGTGGTTGCGGATCAAACTGTTCCTTCCATCTCTCAGGAACAACAGATTCTTGCATTATCGCGACTTTAATTTACGTATATCACACATAATGAAGCTGTTCTCATGATCTTAGGTATAGGATCGACCTAGTATTTTACAAAATAAAACAAACCGCTATAGTTTATTATGTGTACAGAGACCGAAGACGTACGGCGCATGACAAGAGAAGAGAAAATCCAAGGGCGAGAGTCGAGTGAACTGATAATGTTTTTCCTTTTTCTTCTTTTTTTTTTTTTTTCTGGTTGCTTCTTCATGTAATGTTTGCCACGCTGGAGTAGGAAAGACACTACCCATTTTGCCCTCTGCTAAGAACTGTTACAAACAAGAAATGCTGCAAAATAAAGTAGAAAATCTGATTCAAGACTTTTAACAAATACGTTGTAGGCAAAGTAAAAAGAGAGGAACTCCATATGATTCATTTACTTGAGGACTCCTTAAATACATGTAAACAAATAACAGAACAGCACGAGACCATAATCCCACCGTCAAAAGTACTCCTAACAATAAGATAACATAATAACAAATACAAAAGATTAGGACTCCTAATGGACACTTGACACAAACAACAAAATATCAAATGGAAAAGTAGGAGATTAGTAACAAACTAATTTATTTTTGCATTATTTCCTGACATACTTCCCCTTAATGCAAAAATCTACAACACCTAATTTATCTCTAAGATAGATAAACTTGTCTAATTACAGTGACTTTGTGAACAGATCAACAACTTGCTCTTGAGAACTACAATATTCTACCTTGATACTTTCTTTATCCACCAATTCTCTTATAAAATGATGTTGAGTATCAATATGCCTTGTACAATTATGATGAACGGGATTTATGGTCATGGCAATGGTGGATTGATTATCACAAAAAATTATTATAGTCTCCTTTTAATATTGCTTCATGTCTCCTAAAATTCTTCTTAACCATGTGGCTTGACATGCTGCTGAAGTGACAACCATATATTTAGCTTATGAGGATGATAATGCGATAGATGGTTGCTTCTTTGAATCCCAAGAAATGGCATTTGATCCAAGCTTGAACAAATATCCAGTCGTACTCTTACTGTCATCAAGAGAACTTTGCTTAATCACTATCTGAAAAGCCAAACACAAAATTCTCAGAGTTAGAGTACAACAATCCATAATGCCATGTTCCTTTCAAATATCTAAGGACCCTCTTTGTTGCACCATAATTCACTTTCTTGGATTTTGCATGAACCAAGATAAGAGACAAGTAGCATGTAAGATATCTAGACGACTATTTGTGAGATAGAGTAGACTTCCAACTAAAATCCGGTACATTTGACCATCAACTCTTGCATCTCCATAATCTAAACTAAATTTTTTATTTATGATCATTGGAGTTTTAACTGGATTGCAATGTGTTAAGTTAAATTTCTCCAAAAGACCCTTCATATATTTCTATTGTGAAATAAAGATTCCATCTCCACATTGCTGCACTTCTAAGCCCAAAAAATAACTCATAGGACCCATATCAGTCATTTCAAATTCAAACACCATAATCTCCTTAAAATCATTAATCAAGGAAATACTATTTCCAGTGTAAATCAAATCATCCACATAAAGACATACAAATAGTACCTCATCAGCTCCTTAGTTTTGACAGATAATGTGGGTTCACTTACACTCTTTTGGAAGCCATTTTTGCTAAAGTGAGCATCTATCCTCTCATACTAGGTCTTTGGGGCTTGCATGAGGCCATATAGTGCTTTAATCAATTTGTAGACCTTAATCTCTTCCCCTTTAACTTCATAACCTCTAGGCTGTTGCACATAGACTTCTTCTTCCAAAAATCCATTTAAAAATGTTGATTTGACATCAAACTAGTAAACTTTCCACTTATAATTTGCAGCAATTGATAAGATAGTGCAAATAGTATCAAGCTTGGCTATTGGAGAGAAGGTTTCTTTGAAATCAATACCTTCACGTTACATGTAACCTCTTGCAACTAGTCAAGCTTTGTGCTTTTGAACAAACCATCGACTTTGAATTTCAACTTGTACACTCATTTTAGGCTTATAGCTTCCTTATTTAGAGGTAAGTCAACCAGCACCCATGTCTTATTCTTCTCCAAAGATTTCATTTCTTCATCCATTGTGTTATGCCATGCACTACTTTTTATAGCTTCCTCAAATGAGCTTAGCTCTTCCACTTGTGCAAATTGGCATGTCTTAGTTTACTCATAAATTTCCTTCAATGATCTCCACTTTCTTAGAGGTGTATTAGAGGAAAAAGAGCTGGGTGATGTTGAACTTGAGGAACTAGGAGTAGAGTCAGGTGTGGAAGGATTTGAACTACCATAATCATAGTTTTCTCCATCCATTGGCTCATCATCTTCTTGATTAATGGCTAGATGTTTCTGCATTTCATCCCAACTCCATATACCTTCTCATCAAACACTACATCATGACTTATCAGCAGCTTGTTTAAAATAGGATTATAAAGCCGATAACCTTTAGTTTCCAAGCTATAACCCACAAAAATACATTTCACACTATTATCCTCAAATTTATCCCTCTTTTGAGATGGCATAAGAACATATGCTACACACCAAATTTTTTTAAAATGGGTTACCTTTGGCTTCCTCCTATGAAAGGCTTCAAATGGTGTTTGATTAGTCAAAGCTGATGTCGGACTACAATTGAGTATGTAAGCTACAATATAAATTACTTCTACCCAAAAATGCTTTGGAAGACATTTGGCTTTAAGCATGCTTTTGGCTATCTTAACAAGACTTCGATGCTTCCTCTCTGCCACTCCATTCTGTTGAGGAGTGTAACTAGCTGTCAATTGCCTTTGAATGCCCATTTTCTCACAAAAGTTGTTAAATTATGTAGAGACAAACTCACCACCACAATATGTCCTCAAGACTTTTACTTCATTCCCACTTTGCTTTTCAATGGAATACTTGAATTTCTTAAAGATTAAGAACACTTCTGATTTTCCCTTAACAAAGTAAACCTAAGTCATTTGACTGAAATCATCAACAAACACTACAAAGTACCTATTATTGTTGAGAGAGAGAGTGTGCATCGGTCCACAAACATCTCCATGAACCAATTCAGCTAGTCTTAAAGCCCTCATTCTACTACTCATTGGAAAAGAGTCTCTATGTTGCTTCCCAACTATACAACTTTCACATATCGCATTAACATCTTTTACCATCCACCAAATTTTGATTAAATAGCAAACTCAAACTTTTAAAGTTGATATGCCCATACCTGTGATGCCCTAACTAGTTGTCATCCTCTAATAAGACTGCAAGTTCTTTCTTGTCATCATTAGAAGCAAGTGGGAACATATTGTTTCTAGCCATGAGAACCTTAAATAATAGATTCCTTTTATTTTTATCAAAAAAAATAGCACACAAGAAGTCTTCAAAAAGCAATGTGTAGCCTTCTCTTAAGAATTGCCCAATACTCAATAAATTTGAGTCTTGATCAAGCACATAAAGAACATCATGAATGCAACAACTAGTTTCACATGAATTTAGCTTTACAACTCCTTTCCCTTGTGTGTAACGAAGGGTCCCATCAGCCAACCTCACTATTGTTGTAATAGACTTGTCCAAATTGAGAAAAGTATATAATTTTGAAGTCATGTCACTGTTACTGCCACTATCTATATACCACACATCTGAATTACTAGCTTTGTCTCCATAACATCCAAGAAAGAGATATTCAGAGTCATCTTTATCTTTTTCTTCAACAAAATTTTCTTGTTTTCCATGTTTTCCTTTTAATCGACAATATTTCTCTATATGGCCAGGTCTATTACAATAATAGCATTTGAACTTATGATTTTGACTTTCACCTTTGTTGTAGAAGACATTTGAATTAGGATTCTTGTCACCTGATTGCCCACCTCCTCTATTTCCTCTGCTTCCTCTCCTTCCTCGAGAAGAATAACCACCACCACTGTTGTTGTTGTTACCATGCACAACTTCCTTCTTCTTGAAAATATGTAACTTTGCCTGGAATGCCTTCTTAGTAGAACTCTCCTCATCGCCTTTATACCTATCTTCACGAGATTGTAAAGAGCCCAATAATTCATCAACTGTTAAGTTACTAAGGTCTTTTGCTTCTTCTATGGTAGCAACGGTAGGCTCATATCTCCATGGCAAACTTCGCAATATTTTCTCAAAAACCTTTTGATTAGCTAACTCCTCACCAAGCTTCCTCATTTAATTCACAGTTTCCATGAGATTGTTGAAATAGACTTGCATAGACCTTCCATCTTTCATGAAGGAGACTTTAAACCTTCTACGAAGTGTTTGGTCCTTCACTATAAGCACTTTCGCTGTTCCCTGGTACCTATTTATAAGTATATCCCATGCTTCCTTTGATTTCGTTACAGTAGAAAGTCGAGAAGCAAAAGTTCCATCTTCTACGGCTTGCTGAATGAAGAAAAGGGCTTTAACATCCCTCTTTCATGCATCCTTCAAAATTTCAGCCACTACACCTTCTTCAATATAGCCTTTCTCTACCAACTCTCATAAATCTTGAGAGATGAAGAGAGTTCTCATCTTTGTATTCCAAATATCATAGTTACTACCTTAAAAAATTGGAATTGCAGGTTGTGAGATGTTTAATGCATTTGTATTTTTTTCCATCAACAATACTTTTCACAGGCCTCAAAAGTGGCTCTGATACCAAATGTTACAAACTAGAAATGCAGCAAAATAAAGTAGAAAATCTGGTTCAAGTCTTTTAACAAACACGTTGTGGGCAAATTAAAAAACAGAGGAACTTCATATGATTCATTTACTTGAGGACTCCTTAAATACATGTAAACAAATAACAAAACAGTAGAAAATATGAGAGCAAAATCCCACAGTCGAAAGTGCTCCTAACAATAAGATAACATAATAACAAGCCCAAAAGACTAGGACTCTTAATGGATACTTGACATTAATGAAAAAATATCAAATAGAAAAGTAGGAGATTAGTAACAAACTAATTTATTTTTGCGTTATTTCCCAACAAGAACTCCTGGCCTCTTCTGTTTCTGCACTTTGAACATATAACGACAATGAGAAAGAGAATAATTATTTGAAACAAGTATTGCCATATTTGACTGATGATTTACTATATTTATGTGCTAGTGAATAAAATTTCGATACGACTAACCAGTGAATTCACTTGTAATAATTTGTTTTGAATTGAAACAAAACTGTGAGTCAGATAGAAAATTTAGGTTTGGATGTCTATTGTAAATTTTTTGAAATATAAGTTTGATTTGATTTGTGTAGATGGTTGGAATATCTCCATATTGAATTGAGACAGGCTCAACTGCTGCTTAGATTAGTTGTTTAGGATTAAGTGATTAGATTCAAATAATTAGCCCAAATCTAAAGGTGAGTGGATAGTCATGTTGTATAAAATATCTATCCATATTCTACTTGATCGAATAGGTTTTGGATGGGTATTAAGGATCACAGTGTAAGTTTTGAATAATGATTTTTCAAAATCTACATCTACAGGTAAGGATATAAGTATAATGTCTTTATACCTTATACAAACCTTGAAATTTGTATTCTAAGGTATATAAGGTGCTTGTTTTAAGATATTCTATACCCACTTAATAAAATTTACTAACTAATATAATATATATTAATTAATGCAAAATAATCTTATATATATATTTTTAGTCAAGAAAATAATAAAAATAATGTTATATTTATGTTGCAAAGAAACAACCTAACCCAATGCAAATCCTAAACTTAAAGCTTGTTACCTCTTTTTAGATAATAGTTTTCATTCCAATTTGTTATAAGTTTTACAAATTTTATTTTGTATCATATAAATTTGAAATAACGAAGATAGAAAAAAAAAAAAAAAACTTTTTCAACATCATTGGTTTTACCACAAGTTCAATAAGGTTTTTATAGGTTACGTAAGTTTTGTATATAGAAGAATTTATAATATCACGTATATATATTATCTATTATATAAATTTGAAATTTATGAGAATATAAGAAAAATTTATACATTCTAAAAGATACCTTGTTCCATATAAATTTTATAAGGTATAGGTTCCAAGGTGGTTTTATAATATTATAAGGTATGTTTCAGTTCTAAAATTTGAGAATCTATACTTTACAAGATAGAGTATCAGTAGCTCACTCACTATATACCCACTCATCCAACTTAGATCTTGGGATGGTTTTGGGATTTTCACATCTTTAAGGTTAACTTAAGTGAGAAAAGCTACATTGAGTATTACATGCCTTAGGTAAGTACTAATAAAGTTCAAACATATGATAAGTAGTTTTGATCCTTTTTTGTAGGTTCATGCACTTAAAAAAAAAAATCAAACAATTGGGCTTAAAGTGATATTAAAGATTCCAAAAAGACTAAGAGCTCCTATCTATCGATCATCAAGGTTTGATCCATGGTGGTTAGCAATCACAAAATTCTATAAGCACCTGTTAGCTTTTTACCTCAACAATAAGTCAAGAGGGGTAATTTTAAAACAAGCAAGATAGACATACGAATCAACTATTAAGAACTTAAGAGATTAGATATTCATAAACATCTAAGTTGCTCTTGCACAAGTTTCAACTACTATAAATAAAGTCATCGCTTTTGAGCCCTTCACCTATTACAAAAGCATGATTCTATTAAGACTACCTAGCTCCTTAAGCCATTGTTAGGTCATTCTACTTGAAAGTATCATCTAAAGTCACATTACTCCTTTGAAGTCATGTAAAGCACATGATCCATGCTACACCCATATGACATGCATCCGATGGATCCCTATATCTATAGTAGGGATGGAAAAAAAAAAAAGAAATAGACCAAACCATAGAGTAGACATGATAGAAAATTCAATTTTTTTTCCTCTCTCTTTAAGGTTCAATTCTAAGATGGGTTATCAATTTGTAGTTCAATTTGGGAGGCAAATTGAATAGCATGGTTTGATACAAAATGAACTGCACAGAATTGTGAATGGTCAATTAAAAAAAAAAAGAAGATAAGTAGAACCCAACCTAGCCCAATCCCACTCGAAAGGAATCCTTACTTTTATTATGCCCTTCCTTATTGCAATCATCCTTAATGTCACAATCTCATCGGTCCTCTAAAAACCCAAGCCTCTATTTCTCACTATCAGCTCTCATTCGCACTTTTATTTAGTTTCTCACTTATTAGCAACAACAACAGCAACATCTCAATCAATCTTTATCTACATCATAAAGTAGAAGCCTAGAAGGTAAGCTTGTGTTCGTTGTAAAGTTTTTGTAGTTACTCCTCAAAGATTTGATCTTCTATGTATATTTTACGTAGTAAAAGGTACAAAACATGGCTTTTAGTTTTGAACCTAGAATGGTTTGCCATTGAAAGTCGTAAGGATGTAGTATGATAGGCAATATACAGTACTCAATCTCACTTATCCTAATAAGAATGCTACAAAAGTATTTTCTAGCTTAAAATGTGCTAGGTTCATGAAAATTTGCTAAAAATTCCTTATCAATTTGGAGAATAGTGTATTTGTCAATTGCAATAATAATTCGAAATGTAAAATGAATTGAATCATACTGTTATTTCTTCTTTTTTAAAAAAAAAAAATACAAACCAAATAATAAATTTAGATTTGGATTAAAAAAAAAGTCGAATAGATTAAAAAAAAAAAGTCGAATAGCATTATGCGATTTAGCTCGAAGAAACAAATTGTATCGAGCCACACTACATCTACCCCTAATCTATAGGAAATGCTTAAAACGAAAACCAAGTTCAACTATGAAATCACTTCGTTTTCTTTGAATTGAAAGGTTTTTATTTGTGAACAGCTTCTTATTCCGTGTCAACCTTTGCATCTTTTTAATCTAGGACCCCAGCAGGTATAAAATTGTAGGATGCACGCACTCCTCTACCTGGAGTAATACATGATGAAAAATGGAGTACGGGTATAATCACAAAAGCTTAGTGCAAGTCACTACAGGTATAATTTTCTTAAAAGTCTTCTTTTATACATATAAAGTATAAGGAGATAACGTTTTTCTATCCCTAGATAATATTTCTATTTATATATCATTTATTTATATATATATATATATATAAGCAAGAGAATTTATATATATATGTGTGTGTGTATGTATGTATGTATATATAAACAAGAAAATGAAAATTATTAATATATTAAAGATTTCTTATATATAATAACATATGATTTGAGTTAGAAACTTAGATACATAAATAGAGAAATTTGCTCCGGCATCTCCAGGATTATTCATGGCCCCTACTCGGTCCAAGGATTTTCTGATCCGCAAGCTAATAGGGACGTTAAAAAGGTGCTTTATGATGACATTGGCGCCATGCATAAAGGATGCAACAAAAGAGATTGGGATTGGCCTCTCTACCATATAGGTAAGGTAGGGGACAGCATTGTGAAAGTACCTAAAATATAGGTAAGGTAGGGGATAGCATTGCAAAACTACCTAAAATACCACAGCTAGTGCTAAAGTTAAGAGAGGATGTTCGTTATAAGCATTTGATACAAATAAGATAATAATTTCTCACTTCTTCAAAATGGATTGTATTTTTTTTCGTTTAGTTACATCCTGAGTATTGTATTCTTTAATAATAATCATTCTAATGTTGTATTTAATTTTTGGAAACAAATATAGTTATGATAAGAATATATTTATATGGATCTACTTTTGATGTATACACAGTGTGATATTTACCACTTTTTGATTACCAACTACATAAATAAGTAAATAAATAATCATATAATTATAAAACCATTTATTTGTAATAATTCTCTCTATTAAATGTGTAACACATAGAAAAAATGAGCCTAAGCATAACAAAATGTGGTCTCGATATAATGTCACTTTCCTAAGTGCCCCACTACTAATAGGGTAACGGTTGAACTTTTGCTTATTACGGATATAGTTACTTTGTGGACTTATGATTTTCAATTTCACACCTGAACTTTGATATTATTCAATATTATATTAAATTAAATTTTTACTTGTCAGTGTTATCATTTTCATTAACTTTTCTCCCATCCATCGTCTTACATTAGCATTTTGACCTATTACGTACACAACACATAAAAAGAAGAGACATGGCATCCATTTTTGGTGCCAATCAAGAAAGAGAAAACAATGTTGAAACTCAATTGAATATGACTTTTAGTGATATTAAAACTTTACTATGATATTTAACACTATCAAACTTTAACTAGTAATTTAATTAGCAAAACTTCAATTAAATATGATATTTTATAATTTCAAAGTTCAATTATAAAATTTAGAAAATACCCAAAATTCATATAAGGATCTTAATATTTTCTCTAATAAGTGTTCACTGCATAGTTATTATGGATGCAACTGGGATGGGTTTGGAATAAGTTTTATAAAACCTTAACTCACTCCCATAGGGTTTAGCGTTTCTCAAAAACCTGTAGAATTTTAATTGTTATTATTGAAACCCGATCCTATAGGTTATGAACCCTATAGGGGTAGATTAGGTTTTTACGGAGTGCATACATGATAAGGAGAAAATATAATATAATGTAGTTAAATAGGATTAAGGTTATACTTATAATTTATGTATAAATGAAATTTAAAAATTAAATACATTATATAGTATAGAGTGAGCATGCTATGTAGGTTAATAACAAATATTATTATTAATATATTATTTTTTATTAGATTGAGTTTTTCATTGATTTATTTTTTTAATTTTAGGGTTTATGGTTGAATTTAAGGTTTTTATCGGGTTGGGTGGATCATATATTTTATAATGATCCATTTGGTTGCATTCCTAACAACTATATACACATGATCATGTCCAATTTGCAAATATACAACTTTTTTGGGTAAGGTTTGCAAATATACTACTTTCATGAAGCATCCATCCGTTAATTTCGGACGAGAAATTTGTATTCAGTTGGCCAAAGGAAGACCTCATAGTTATTACTTCTTATTGATGGCTGAAAACAAACCAGGAATGGGGAGATTCATGTTGTTATAGATTTATCGTTTCTTATTTGTAATATATATAGGTTTTTTGCTTAATTGAAAAGAATATTATAACATTTTTTTAAAATTATATATTATAATAAATTGGTATAATAATAATTAAAATAATATTTAATAAATGTAAAATTTAAAATATAAATATGGGAAGAAAAAAGGTCGAGAAAACACATTGTACAGTGTAAACACATTCCAATTTCATATATCATGAAACATGTGCAATCACCACAGAAGTTTTGAACACGGAGAAAAGGGACAACGTGAGATGTCCTACTGGAGTAGACGGTAAGCTGTACAATGACGGCATCGAAAGATTCCCAGCGTTCAACTGGTTGGCATCTTTCTTTGTTCTATGATCAAATAGCTAATTTGGAAAAAGGATTTATAGATCCTTCCTTCCTCATTAGAAGAAAGCAACTATTATTTTCCTCTTCACCATCCTGTTCAAAATTAGAAAAAAGAAATTGCTTTTTGGGCAAGATTATTGGTAAAGAAAGAAAATTACTCTAACTTAACATAATATATGGATTCGGATTTTCCTTAATTTACCCTACAAAATATTTATATATGTAATTAATAATTAAATTATAAATAAATAGATAACACTATAGTAGTTCCTTCTTTTTTTTTATCACTTACGTAACCGGTTCACCAGTGAATGTATATATTTATCACCTATTGTGTAAGTGGGGGATGACCACATATTTGGTTGGTTGTTGATGACTGAGCACAGATTTGGTATGGAGAGAACAGCTATATTTCTTTTTTTGTTTTTGTGATGGAACAGCTTTATTTACAGTGGAGAAGAGGTAATCATACTAACTCTGACAAGGTTAGCGTAGAAAGCGATGGTACCCGAAACCGACTCATGGATCTTGATACGAGTGGTGATAATGATATCTTAATATAATCTGATACTGTAATATGATTGGGTCTGATCAGATCCAACCCCTACCGTACTGTTCATTGAACGAAACCCAACTTTTATTGTAAGCATAAAGCAAGCGTAACGGGAGCAAAAACCCTTGCAAAGAGCTACTGATGTTAGGGTTTTAACGCTCGGCGGAAAACGTTTTCAGGTTCATTTTCAGTTTTGTTATTATGATCAAAACTTGATGGACAATATAGTTTAAAAACGTCGTAATTATCAGTGGTTTGTATCGTAACGACGAATAATGATGATAGCTATTTAGTAATGATTCATAAATATAAATTTGACTCATTTATACCTGTAATTTTTACATTGATTCGGTATCCTTGGGCTAGATATTTTTGAGACAAATAAACAACAGACTATTCATTATTTCATCATAGTGCGCAATGAGTTATTTACCTTTATATTTGTGGTTGTGGACTTTAATTGCTGAACCATAGAAAGATGGGACAAAAAAACCTGATTGAAAGCCTAAAATTTGATCCAATTCCACATTGTTGTCCATTATTGAGTACTCCTTGCATGGTGTGTGGATTAATAGTAGGCCCACTCCGTCCTTTCGTAACCACATCCCGATTGTGTATTATTACTCCTGCAACCGATGACTACTGTACCTTTCTTGTCTCTTCTTTCATTCACAACAGAACCCGACCTGCTTCTTTATTTGTTTATTTTATCGAGAACTTTGATGGAACATTATGAAAACCATGGCCTAAAGTTTAGATTCATCTAAAAAGTTTATAATTTTTGAATAATTAAAACTAATAAATCTTTTTATTCATTTGACCGAAAAATGTATAGTTTATTACTTTAATCTTATAAAAACTTATTATTATCTTAATCTTATAAAACCATATTCCTTTCCTTTCAAAATTAATATGAAATTTTAATAACTTGAGATATCATCACGATCTTATCAACATACAATTGCGCAAATATTTGCCAACTTTTTGGTGAATGTCATGCACTCTCTTCCACAAGATTGAACTAATGGCTTTTGTGCCGTCTGCTTTTGTCGTTGTACTACCTAAAGAGTTCGAATGTGATGGGACGTATAGGAGAGATCAAGACCCTGCCTGCTTGGGCGCCTAAGCCCTGTTTTGTGCGGTTGTAAATAATAATGTATGTGTGGGAATGCTATGGCTTTATTATGGTATTTTATGTCTGTGAATATGTAAGGGAGTTTATAAGTAACGAAAGCTCGCTTGTTAATCAGCGAAGAAAAAGCCTTATTCCATTAAAAAAAAAAAACCCTTAAAATAACATGGTTTCAAGATATCAACACCAAAAAAAAATAAAATAACCTAGCCTAAGAAGATAATTTATGTTATACTACTACATGGAAATCTCAACTAATTGTACTAATAAAAGTAATAAAATGTAATGCTATTTAACGTCCAAGTTATTTTTTATCCATTTTTTTTAAGCTGCTAGCTAACAGAGCTAATCCATAGCATTTCGCTACCCTAAAATAACAGACCACAACAGCTAAATGGTATGACTCGAATGAAAGTTGATAGTTATATCAAGCTTCCCAAATCATCCAAGATAAGTTTTTGACTTGCTAATTTCCCTATTGACATTCTATTTAAAAGTATCTACTATCGTATTTGCTTTACCTTTACCTGAATGTTAGTTGATAATCAAATCGAAATTCTTCAACAATTTTAATTGTTTTATCTACCTCGTTTCTAAATTTTTCTAGATAAAAACATTTGAAGCTCTTGTGGTTAGTATATATTTCATATTACTCACCATATTGGTATTGCCTTCATACTTTTATGGTAAAAAAGATTGTTGCTAGGTCCAAGTCATGTGTTAGATATAATTTAACTCATGTCTCTTCAATTGTGGGAAGGATTAGCTATTACTTTTTCATTTTGCATCAAAATACATTCTAAACCCTTGTAAGACATATTACTAATAGATTGTAAAACCACTATTTCCTCTAGGAATGGTCAAAATAAGAGTAGATATCAAACATTTCTTTAATTCTTGAAAACCGCGTTTACACTTACCATAATAGATTAACAATGTGTTGCTAATGTGTAATATAGTGATATGTAATAATCGTATAATAAAATATATATTGTAGTTATTCCTTTAAGAGATTAAATCACCATTTATGTTGCTTGATATATAGTACGATGGTATATGGAATTATTTAAGAAAATATATATTAATTTTTTTAATGATATTTGATTATCAATATGTTATTTAATAAGTAATATAGTAGCATATATAATAATTATACAAGAAAGCATACATTGTTTTTTTTTTTTGTGATATTAGATTATCAATATATTATTTAATATGTATTATAGTGATATAAGTAACAGCCATACAAAAAAAACATATATTAAAATTAAGTTTTGTAATGTTAGATTATCAATATGTTGATCACGTAATAATGATATAATAGTAATAGTTCTACTTTATACACTAACTTGTGATAAAAGCTAATGGCTCAATTGCTAATATACACTTGATATACACAAAGCACATATGACTAACTACTATGAAACATCTCTATTTCAACAACATATAGCTATACAAAAGATATTTTATATAATAAAACATAGATTTATAATGAGTTTATATATAGATAACTTACAAAAGTAATCCCGTTTTTGTTACAACCCATACTACAAATCAAACTAGGTCGTTTAGGAGGCCCATCTGATTCCAAAAACAATAGAAATGAAAGAAAAGTTCTAGCTTTATATATTCCTCACTGTAAACCTTGATGTCTAACAACTTTATGCTTGAGGGTAAGTAGACTATGGTATGTTTAATTTGAACTCGCACAAAAGTTCATTGAGATATGAGCAACCATCGCTTAGTAAGGAGATAGAGATAGAAGTAGAATCATGCACAACACAACAAAAGCACATAAGGTTGTTGATCAATTAATTAGATGCAATGCAACAAAATGAATGTCATCTACATGACGATATCTAGTTAGTTGCGAGATTAAAGAAAGTAGTCCTACTTTAGTCTAAGTTGAGGAGTTTTAGCGCGATGCAATGACTCATGACTAAACCTAGGCTTAAGCAATGGAAACCTAGTTCCTCTCGAGACATCTCTAGACAAGGGCTCAACCTCACCGCAACCTCTCACTTATTATTGTTAGTCCCAAATTAAGTAATCAAGAGGAGATGGGTGAATTGATTACTTGCTAAATTTTTTTTTAAAAAATTGCTAGTTAAAAACAATCCCTTTGACTATTCAATTTAACTACAATGTGAGAACAATTATTTATAAACAATTATAAGTTATTATAGAATAGAAATTAAAAGATAGAGAGAAAAGAATAAGGCAAGCTATTTATAGAGGTTTCGCCTTAAGCATCAGTCTTCTCTTCTAGCTCTACTGGTAGGGACTCGGTTTTCCACATTGGTATTGTTCCATTAATCCAAAATAAGTTTGAGAAATTACAATTATTCTGTTAACACCTTAGCTTTAAAAACACCCTACTCTACCTATCTCTAAGGCTATTTACAAATCGACAGAGTTATAAGTAAGCTCTCACAAATACACATATTTAGCTTTCAAGAATTATAAAAAAGAAATGAGGAAATGAGAATTTACATCCTCCAAAAATTAATTCGAATATAATATGAAAATATGTAAAAGACAAAGTGGCTTCTAAGTTAGTCTCTGAGTTATGATGACTCTTTTTTTGATAAAATAATATTGCATTGTTCTGTATTGTTTCTTTTGTGTCTTAAATCTTTAGATTTTGCCTCTATTTATTCACATAAGAGTAATGTCTATATCATTGGTTTGTCTTTAACTAGAAAGTTTTGTTGTTGTGATCTTGCTTTGAACGTTTGAGAAATATTCCAAGAGATTTTGTAGATATTTGTTGAATTTCGGATTATGAATCTGATATCTTCGCAATTTGTTATGGAAGTTTTGTTGAGTTTGTCGTTGAAAATAGTCTAAATACGTCCTTATATCATCTGCATAAAATCTGTTGATGAAATCAATCACTCTTTGATTTTGAGGAATGTCTAAGAACTCTTTCTCTCATCCTTGAAATCATGGAGGTATGTGATCTCTGAAATAATTTTTTCAATACTGATCTTCTTGTAGCAAACCAGAGATGCAAGATCAATCATGATTTAACTAAATCTCTTAATTCCAAAATTAATCACTTAGATTTCCATAGATATTTTTCCTATTTTAGTTAAACATATTATCTAAATGTTGATCTTCTTGTAGCAAAACCAAATATATGAAATTAATCATGAATGATTTAACTCAATCTCTTAATTTCAAAATTAAACACTCAAATCCCGATAGATAATTGTCCTACTTTAGTGAAGCGAATCGAATATGTTACCTAAATATATTTAATAAGTAGAGTTAGGGCTTCAAGATTAAAAGTTAACCAACTTATGTTGATGTATAAAGCTGTTTTGTTTATAAGAACCGTAATAGCAGCACGTTCTAATTTATCTTTTGAGTTCATGTTATTCTTCACAATGAGCACCCTTTGACTTATCTTCTAAGTAATTAAAAACAATGTAGGTTTCCTTCTAACTCTTAGTTCAAATTATAAATATAATGAAATTTATTAAAAAAATTAGTACTTTTTATTATCATCAAAATACTTTAAGAGAGAACATAAGATTTCCCCCCTTTTTTATGATAGAAAAACCCTTTCTCATAAAACAAACACAAAAAATAGTAGTTGCAAATATAATCTGTTTTAAATACTTCACAGCAATCATTATTTGGCACTTCCATCGTTATTCATGTATCTCATGTTATAATTCATGTATCACAGTTCATATATCATAGTTCTATGTTTCTCCCCCTTTTTGACATCATAAAAAATAAAACTCCCCCTCAATATACTATAGCAAATAATCGACATAAGATATGATATATATCAGAGTCTTGAAAGAGTAGAAAACATATAAAATGTGAACATATTCATCAATGAAACTAAAAATAAGTCTTTGAAATTAAGCTAGATGAGAATAAGTTCCTAAATGATTCTACATCTTCTTCTTTATTGCACTTCTTTTGAATCTTTCATAAGGCTCAAAAGTTTTTCTCTTTGAATCATACAGAGTAGATTGAAAGAGAATGAGTTGTTCTTCATTCAGTTCAAGTTGAGTTCTTTGTTTTGGGAGTTCAATAGATTGATCTTGAACTTGTTTTGTTTCAAGACTCTTCGAAAACTGAGAATGATATGCTCTTTTGATTGTCTTATGTTCAAAATGAGCTACAAAAGGATCGGGTTTTAGATGAGAATTATGCTTAGGAGAAGAGGAGGATTGAGGTTGGAATGCTTTCTCTAATCGACTAAAGAACTTATCAAGTTTGTTGGACACAAGAAGTGATAAGTCTTCTAATTTATCCATCAAAATTGAATTTTAATTTTTCATGAAGCTTTCTAGTTTTTCGTTAATTATCTTCTCAAGTTTCAATTTTAGATTGACTTTAAAGTTCTTAAAATTAGAGCTTGTAGAAGCTCCTTGAGTTTCCTTCTCTTTAAGAACAATGAGTTTTGATTCACCTTCTGAGTTAAAGTCAGAATCATTCCCTGCATTTCCTCTTTCTTTGATTTGGAACTTTCCTCTTGTCATTAACTGCAAATTAATGCTCTTCTTTTTCTTGATAGATGTAATTAGTTCCTTCCCTTTCCTTCTTTTCTTATCTTGCTCACTCTCATTTTCATTTTCCTCCCCTTTTGTTTGCACATTCAATTTCTCCATCTTTAACTTTCTTCTTTTGTGTTTAAAATGCACATAATGAGCATTGTCATTGGCATACCACAATTTGCTTTTGACTAAAATACTCATACGTTTAAACACCATTTCTCCAAATTTCTTAGTTAGTTGAGGTGCTTTAAAAACATTTGGTATTTTAATCTTTTTAAACTTAAAGAGTTTCATGAGTACACTTCCATAAGGCATGTTCTTCCTGTTTCTCCATAGATGCTTAATCATTTGTGCAGCGATATCTATTGATCTTTTCTTTTTCATTGCCAAAATGCTTAGAGCATCTTCTTAGTCATTGCAGTTGTACTTCCTTTCTTTGGTAAATACAACTAATCACTACCTTATATAAGATTCTAACTATCAACTCAAAATCAAGATAAACACATCATTTCCTTTTGATACTTCAACTCCATCATTTAATTCTACAAAAATTTCATCCTTACTCTCATCTTGTCTACATTAGGATCATCATTTGCACTAACTAGACCAAAATAATTCATTATATCCTTCTTTGAAATATGAATTTTGTTTCCTAATACTTTCAAACCCCACATATCCCTTTAAGACTCATCTAAATTCTCATAAAATTCAACAACTAATTCACTAAACACAATTACTCTCAAATTGCAAAGCTTGCTACATCCTATGTGATTTAGAATTTCATTCCAATAAAAACCATTCTTTTTAAAGAATTGAAATCCAAATAAGAAGATTCAATAATATCTACTTTTACGGAATGCTCTTTCTTAAAAGCCCCATGTTTCTTTTCACAATGTCCAAGTACAAGTTTCTTTCTAAGTTTTACTTTCTTCTTTTGCAAGGAGGGTTCTTGATCTTCATGTACCGAGGCCTTACCTTTTAATTCTGATTTTTTAGTTCCTCTATCCTTATGTGAACTGACCTTTTGAGAAACTTTCCGAGTTTCACTTTCATCAGCCTATTCATTCTTTTTCTCGACATGCATCTTCTGATTCTCTATTTTTTTTGTTTAAGGGGTTTGATTTTGACTCACTGTCTTTTCCAAATTAGTGGGATCATCAACAATGTCAATGGTTTTGGAGGAAGTTTTGGTCTTAAAGGTTCGATTTTGTATTCTATTTGATCTTTTAAGCGTTGTTGTGATTTTGGTTAGAGAGAGATGAAGGTGATGGTGAAGAACAATGACTATTGATATACTTGAGAATGAGAGGAAAGTGTGTGTGTGGGAGAGAGAGAGAGAGAGAGAGAGAATGACTTAAATTGAAATTTTAAAAGAACTGGCAAAAATAAAAATTCGATTTTTAAAAATTTTTATTTTATCACTTATAATTAAAAGGGATAACAAATACCAATTTCATTTCTAATATACTCAAATTTTATTTTATCTAATGGTTTAGTGAATATGTTGGCCAATTGATTTTCAGTTGAAACATATTCAATATTTATTTTTCCATTATTTACATGATCCCTAATAAAATGATGTCTAACTTCTATATGCTTAGATTGGAATGATGCATTGGATTTTTTGTTAAATTAATTGCACAAGTATTGTCACATTTTATTGGTATATTTTTAAATACTAAACCATAATCCATCAATTGTTGTTTTATCTATAATATTTGTGTACCGCAATTTCCTATGGAAACATATTCAGCTTCAACAGTAGAAAAAGTAATTGAGTTTTGTTTCTTAAAGGATAAAAAAACTAACCTATCCCCTAGAAATTGACAAGTACCAGATGTACTTTTTTGTCAATTTTGCACCCTACATAACCGCATTAGAATATCCACTTAAATCATAATTTTGATTTTTTGGATACTAGATACCCAACTTAGTAGTATGTGCAATATATTTAATTTTTTTTTTTACTACTGCTAAATGTGTTTTAGTAGGATTACTTTGAAAAATAGCATACAAACAAACACTAAATAATATGTTAAGACGAGAAGCAGTTAAGTATAATAGAGAACTGATTAGACTTCTATAAAGCTTATTATTTACCTTTTTACCTTCTGAATCAACATCTAACCTGGTTGAGGTTGATATAGGAGTTGTTACACCTTTGATATTTCCAAAATTATTTTTTTTCAATATTTGATTGGTGTACTTTTCTTAATGTACAAATATACCATCCTTTGTTTGCTTTATTTGGAGTCCAAGAAAGAAGTTGAGTTTTCCCATTAGTGACATTTCAAACTCTGCTTGCATCATCTTAGAAAACATCTTGCAATATTCTTCATTAGTAGAACCAAACGTAATATTATCTACATATATCTATACTACTAGAATATCATTGTCATAATGTTTTAAGAATAATGTAGTATTCACTTTTCCTCTTTTGAATTCATTCTTAATTAAAAATTGACTATGTCATTCATACCTGCTTTAGGAGCTTGTTTTAATCCATATAATGCCTTTTTAAGTTTGTAAACATAATATGCCTTAAATAGATATTCAAATCTTGGTGGTTGTTCTATGTAGACTTCTTCCTTAATAAGACCATTTAGGAAGGTACTCTCAATGTTCATTTCAAATAGTTTAAAATTCTTTAGACATAAATGAGATAATAATAACCTAATTGCCTCTAATCTTGCTATAGTTGCATAGGTCTCATCATAATCTATACCTTCTTCCTGAGAGTATCCTTTTGCAACTAACCTAGCTTTATTTCTAACAACTTTTCCATATTAATCTAATTTGTTTTTGAACACCCATTTGGTTCCTATTATGGATTTATCTTTAGCTCTTGGTATTAATGACCATACTTGGTTTTTTTGAAATTGGTTTAGCTCTTCTTACATAGCATCTATCTAATTGTTATCAACTAAAGCTTCTTCTATTGAAGACGGTTTAGTTTCACATAGTAATGCAAAATGATTTTCTATATCCTTATAACTAGCCCTAGTCTTAATTCCAGTTTAGACATCACCTGTTACCTGTTCTATGGGATGATTGGATTGAATTCTTATAGACTTAGATGTATGAATAGACACCTGGGTAGGTTCTGATTTATCTTTTGAACTACCTTTTAAGTCATCTTCTAAGTTACCTTCTGAGTTCATTTTTGCTCTAGATGTTCTTGGTGTATCAGACTCTGTATTATGATTTTCTTTAATTTTTTCGCTCAATATAGAGGAAATATTTTCAACATCTCTTTTGGATATGATCAGGTTTTCATCAACATCATTTATTATTCCTTCTTCAATAAATCTTACATTTATAAATTTTTCAACTATTCTAGAAGTCTTGTTAAACACACGATAAGCTTTACTATTGACTGAATATCCTAAGAATATGGCTTCGTTAGCTTTTTCGTCAAATTTTCCTAAAGCTATACCTATTTTCTTCACAAAACACATACTTCCAAAGACATGAAAATAGGAAACTTTAGATTTTCTTCCTTTAAAAATTTCATACGATGTTTTCTAGTTAAAGGCCTTATATAAACACGATTAATGATGTAGCATATAGTTGAAACAGCTTTAGCCCAAAAATATTGTGCTATACGACTTTCGTTTAGTAAGATGCATGTCATTTCTGGATTATTTTATTTTTATGCTCAACTACATTTTTTTGTGGAGTATAAGGGGTAGAAAAATTGTTTGTGATGCCATTTTCTTCACAAAATTTGATAAAGTTATTATTTTCAAATTCTTTCCCATGATTAGTCCTTAGACTAATAATGGAATATCCTTTTTCATTTTGAACTTGTTTTGAAAATTTTTCAAAGGATTTGTGGGCATCACTTTTATGTTGTAAAAATAAAACCTAAGTATATCTAGAAAAAATCATCAACTATTACAAATCCATATTTATTACCACCTAAACTTAAGGTTCGTGTAGGGCCAAATAAATCAAAATGCAATAGTTCTAATGGTCTTTTGTTGAGATAACATTCACTCTTATGAGAAATAGATACCATTTTATTTTTCAAACATGTAGCACAACGAATATCTTTTTTAGTATTTAATTTTGGCAAGCCATCAATTAAGTTATTTTTTTGATAAATTCTCTAATTGTGTAAAACTAACATCTCCTAACTTTTTATGCCAAAGGTAAATACAACCATTGATAGAAAAAAAGAAAATTTCAGCATCTACTTTAGCAGGTTTAATTAAATAAATATTCTTTTTCCTATAGCATTTAAAGAGTTTTATATTGTCTTTATTATATTATGTGACTTTATTTTGATCAAAAGTCATTTTATATTCTTTATCACAAATTTAACTAATACTTAATAAATTATGCTTCAAACCTTATACAAGATATACATTTTTAATGACCAAAGGGGGAATGCCAATGTTACCAGTTGTGATGATTCTTCCTTTACTATCATCATCAAACTTCACATATCCTTTTTCTTTCCACTCAAGGCTTGTGAACAATGAAGCATTACCAATCATATGACATGAACACTTATTGTCGTGATACCACGTACCCTTAAGTTTTGCTTCGTGTTCCTACAATCACTAGAAAAAGGATCATACCCATTTTGGAACACAAACAAGCTTGGGCCCTTTAAAATTCAAGCTCATGTTATTAAGTTGATTCACTTGATTTAGATTGAGCTTGTTATTTTTATAATAACAATGCTTTTCAATATGCCCTATCTTGTTATAGAAGAAATAAGCATAGGTATTAGTTACATTATAGCAGTTACTTAACTATCTTGATTGCCAACGATCAAGATACCTTTTGACTAGTCTCCTGTTATATCCCTTGACAGGATTTTTTTGTTCTAATATGGGTACTTTTTGATGTACCTTCTGTCTTGTGACACAACTTTGCCTTTGTCTTTATTTTTATTATTTTCATCATTATTTTAAATTAGAGTTTTATTTAATTTAACAAAAATAGTCCTTTTTACAACATTTGAGCTTTTTGCCTTATTATATCCTAAACCGGTTTTTGAGTTGTCAATTCTTTAAGCAAAAATTAACATTTGTAATTTTTATCGCTTTCACGTGTGTTGTCAATTGTTTGAGAAATTTTATTTATTCTAACTTTAAGATCTTTAATTTCTTTTCTTAATAGAACATTCTTATTAGTTAAAGCATCCTTTGCTATGCATAGATTACTATTATCAATCTGTAGAACTTCAAAATCAGTTTTTAATATGTCAATCTCATCAACTAAAAGTGTATTTGTTTGAGTCAACACATTTTCTCATCAACTAAAGCTCTATTTCCTAAATTAAGTTTGTTAATTTTAACATCTGCTTTAGTTAATGCATTTAACAATTTTTTAATCTCAGCATAAACATTATCAGGAAAATCCTCTTTTAATTCAAAATTAGAATGTACCTCAAACATTGCCATGCGACACAAGTTTGCTTCCTTATCTTCATCTTTGAAATTCTCTACATCATTTTCGAGTCTTCTAGGCCACCCCAGGTTGATAACAGTGCTTTGCATTTCTTTTTGTCCTTCTCAAGTTTCTTGATAAGCTTTGGACATTCATGTTTTATATGACTTGGTTTCTTACATTCATAACATACCAATTCCTTCTTTTTCTCTTTCTTTTCTTCCTTTTCTTTATACCTTGTTCCTATATCAAAATTTTCATAGTTAGAACTTAACCTTTTACTAAATGACATTTTCTTTCATTTTCTTTTTAGAAATTTATTGAGACGTTTAGCTAGTAAATTTATGTCTTCATCCTCATCACTTTTTGCTTCTATATCAAAATCATTCTTCGCTTCTCTAACTTCAAATGCTATGTTCCTTTTGTTGTTGTCTTGATTAGAAGTATGCCTCATGTAAGATTCATAAGCCACTAGTTTTTCTCTCATTTGGCTTAATGTCAGTTTGTTCAGGTCTTGAGCTTCATTGATCGCAATCTTTTTAGCATCCCATGATTTGGGCAAGATTTTTAGAATTTTTCTTACAAGGTCGGCATCTTTCACTTTATGATTAAGTAAGGATAATTGATTTATAATTGCTGTAAAATGATTGAAAGCTTCCTTAATATTTTCATCGGGCTTAAACCAAAACAACTCATATTCCTACATTAATGAGTTAATCTTAATATCTTTAATTGTTGATGTTCCTTCATGAGTTTCATAGAGTGTGTCCTATATTTCTTTTACAAATTTGCAAGAAGAAATCAAGTAATATTCAGAATGAGCTATTGTAGCAAGTAATAAGTTTTTAGCTTGATGATTCTTTTCAAGCTTCTCTTATCAACTTCTGTTAGAGTCTGATCTCCATCTTCTTTGATAGCTCCATCTCTAAATTGTATGACTTCCCATGAGTTGAAGTTATCACCTTGATGTAAGTTTCCATCCTAAATTTTCACAAACCAAAATTAGTACCATTAAAGTAAGGAGCACGATTAGTAGAAATAAAAATATTGTTTTCAGCCATAGGAACTTGAACTCAAAGTATTATTAGAGTCTCTACTCTCTTACCAATTGTTAGTCCCGAATTAAGTAATCAAGACGGGAGGGGTGAATTGATTACTTGCTAAATTAAAAAAAAAAATTACTAGTTAAAAACAACTCTTTTGACTACTTAATTTAATTATGGTGTGAGGACAATTACTTATAAACAATTATAAGCTATTATAGAATAGAAATTAAAAGATAGAGAGAAGAGAATCAGGTATGCTATTTATAGAGGTTCCACCTTAAGCGTCAACCCTCTCTTCCAGTTCTATTGCCAAAAACCCAGTTTTCTATATCGATATCATTTTACTAATCCGAAATAAATTTGAGAGATTACAATCATTTTGCCAACACCCTGCTCTGCCTATCTAGCCTATCTTTAAGGCTATTTACAGATCTACAGAGTTATAAGTAAGCTCTTACTAATACACATATTTAGCTTTCAAGAATTATCAAAAATAGATGAGGAAATAAGAATTTGTATCCTACAAGAATTAATTCAAATGTAATATGTAAACGTGTAAAAGATAGAGTAGCTTCTGACTTAGTCCCTGAGTTTTGATAACGCTCTTTTTCTCATAAAATAATATTGTACTGTTTTGTATTGTTTCTTTTGCATCTTGAATCTTTAGATTTCGCCTCTGTTTATTCGCAGAAGAGTAATGGCTACATTGTTGATTTGTCTACAAGAATTAATTCGAATGTAATATGTAAACATGTAAAAGATAGAGTAGTTTCTGACTTAGTCCCTGAATTCTAATAACGCTCTTTTTCTCATAAAATAATATTGTACCGTTTTGTATTGTTTCTTTTGCATCTTGAATCTTTAGATTTCGCCTCTGTTTATTCACAGAAGAGTAATGGCTACATTGTTGATTTGTCTTTAACTAGAAAGTTTTGTTGCCGTGATCTTGCTTTGAACGTTCAAGAAATATCCCAAGAGATTTGTAGATATTTGCTGAATTTTGAATTATGAATCTAATATCTTCACAATTTGTTGTGGAAGTTTTGTTGAATTTGTTGTTGAAAATAGTCTAGATACATCCTTACATCATCTGCACAAAATCTATTGATGAAATCAATCACCCATTGATTATGAGGAATGTTTAAGAACTCTTTTTCTCATCCTTGAAATCATGAAGGTATGTGATCTCTGACATAATCCTTTCAATTCTAATTTTGTTGTAGCAAACCAGATATGCAAGATCAATCTTGATTTAATTAAATCTCTTAATTCCAAAATTAATCACTTAGATTTCCATGGATATTTTTCCTATTTTAGTGAAACATATTATCTAAATGATGATCTTCTTGTAGCGAAATCAGTTATATGAAATTAATCATGAACGATTTAACTCAATCTCTTAATTCAAAAATTAAGCACTTAGATCCTTATAGATATTTGTCCTACTTTAGTGAAACAAATTGAATATGTTACCCAAATATATTCAATAAGTAGAGCTAGGTCTTCAAGATTGAAAATTAACCAATTACGTTGATATATAAAGCTGTTTTGTTTATAAGAACTTGTAATAGCGACACCTTTTGATTTATCTTCTAAGTTCCTATTATTCTTCACAATGAACACTTTTGACTTATCTTATGAGTAATTAAAAACAACGTAACTTTCTTTCTTAGTTCAAATTGTAAATATAATGAACTTCATTAAAAACATTTTGTACTTTTTGTTATTATCAAAATGTTTTAAGAGACAACATAACAATAAAGTTTGGCATTAAGGGTAGGGAAAGGCCAATTTTTGCTATCTCTCCAAAGGGTCAACATCTGGTCAGAATATCGTCATTGTTAACATAATAGGTTGCAATGCAAGACATATTAGGATTTTAGTTTAGATTTGACTTTGGTTGTTTTAAAGTTGACCAATCAATTCATATACATTTAAAGTAGCAAATTAATTCTCAATAAAGCAATCACAACATGTAACTTAGCTACTACGCTAGCACCTTAGTATCCAAATACAAGTATTGTATGCACACATTCAACCTACTTACAACCACAAGTTAGTATACACCTCAATCTCCAAGTACTTTAAAATAATACTTTGAAATGTGATAAAGCATTGATCCCACTTACTTGGAATTTAACATTGTTGAAACAATTTCGTGGCTTTAATCTTTTCATCATTAGAATTCCTTATATTATTGTTTATATTTTAGTTTTCCTACAAGTTATAGAAACAATAAAGGTGTGTTTATTTTATTAAATATTATCACCATTGTATTTTAAACTAAGTTTAGTAATTTGTTGAATAAAGAAAATATCTTCAATTTGCTTTTGAAATGAAGGGGATATATATGTCTAATCATTGGTCCTTTATATATCATCTAAGTATCCCCTACACTTTCCTCTATGTGGCTTTGACTTGAAATGAAAAACCCAAAATCAATAAATAAGGTCAAAGAATCAAAATGAAAAAAAAAATTGATGTCAATCAAGAAAGAATTTACAAACTTTTGGGCTAAATTTTTCTAAAATGAGCTTTTTACGATTTGAAATAAGTTTCAATGATAATAAAAAGGTTATTAGTATATAGATTATGTTTTTAAGTGTGAAGAACAAAAGCATCATTCTTATAAACACTAGTTAGACAATAGTTTGCAGACGCTTAAATAGATAGTAATATGTAGACACTTAAATAGACAGTTGATTATAGACACTTATCTAGACAGTCTGTTAGACGTTTCAATAGAAGTTTAACTAGACAATTAAACAGACAGTCTGATAAGTTGGTTTGTAAATTTTTGTTTATATATTTTCTTATAAAAGTTTAAACTTATAAGTCTAAATTATTTATAACTTTAGTTTGTAAAGTTTATATATTATATATATATATAATGGATTAAGTTAAGGTTGTTTTGACCAAAGAAGAATGTGATGAGGATAAGAACAACCAATATGGTTATCAATTGAAGACCATCTAGATAAAGAGGGGTTTTCTGTTTTCAACTAAGACTTATCCAACCTAAGTCATTGAAGAGTCAGACAAAGATTAATATTGACAAATCTGAGCTAAATCTATTACACAACAATCAATTTGAATTAGAATTACAGATTGAATTTTTCAAATTCAAAAAAAATGCAGGGATATGAATGTTGGAAGACTTAATGAATGTTAGATGTAATCTACTAGCAGAATGAGCAACTATATAAACAAAATAATTCAAGTTGAAGAATAGAGAGATGGATAATATGAGCAAAAAGATAAAAAATCAAAATAGAGAAAAAATAAATTTTCTTAGTTTACTTGAGCTTAAATTAGAGAAATTATATTTCTCTCATCTTTATAAATTTATCTATCATTTTGTGTAAAGTTTAGTCTAAGAAAGTGAGGTTACAAAGCCTTGTAGTCTGTGCTTAGTCGAAGAAAAGGTTCGAAAGATAAAGAAAGAGCTATTGGTGATTGTAACAAGTTTTTAACAATTGAATTAGTGGAATGACCGGTGTGAAAGATTAGATCCCCGGCAGTGAAGCTGGATGAGAGGATGTACTTAATAGGAGGAACCTCGATAAATTGCAGCCTGTTTTAATTTTATTGCACATTATATTTTTCTATTTTATTATTTCTCATCATGCATAATCTTCATCAAGCTGGAAAGTTAAAAAGTGTTCGATTAGTTAAATTTGATATATTTTTTTCAAACAATTCAACCCCCTCTTGTTTGCCATTTCAGGACCTACATTTGGTATCAGAGCAGTGGCTCATCTATATACAAGAGTTGATCAATGGCTAACAACACAATTACAATTGCATTTAATCGTATACCATTCTTTGACAGAACTAACTTTCTTTATTGGAAATGTAGGATGGAAACTTATATTAAAGCAACTAATTTTGCTTCGTGGGAAATTATATAGTATGGAGATCAAGAAATCATTCTCTCTTATAGTCCAATTCTAGCCATTAAAGAAAAGAAAAAGGCTGAAGGTAACAACACAATGAAGAATTTACTTCTGATGAACATATCTCAGATTGTGTTTATAATGATTTCATCATGCAATTTTGCTAAAGAAATATGGGACAAGTTATGTGAAACATATGAAGGTGGTGTAATGATCAAGGGCACCGGGAGAGGAGCATTGATGCAAGATTATGAATTATTCATATTCCAATCTAGTGAAACTATATCTAATAGATTTAATAGATTTACTTTAATTAATAATGAACTTGCTTTACTTGATAAAAGGTTTGATGATAGTGAGCTTGTAAGGAAAATCTTGCTGAATCTTGCCAATTTTGTAAGATTCAAAGACAAATGTAATGCTCATGACTTATACAAATTGAATTTGAGTCAACTTCAAGAAAAGCTTCAGACATATGAATCAAAACTAAAACATATGAATGATCAAGAGAAAACCAAAATATCCATAGCATTTAAGGCTATTGAATAAGATATTGAGACAAAAGAGGGATCAAATAGTGAGGAAGATAATGATGATATGACCATGTGGTATAAAGATTTATGAAAGCATTTAAGAGAGATGGTAAGTGCTTTAAATGTTTTAGACGTTTTTCTACTAATCAGTCTAAGTATGGTATAGGAAAATCTTTTAGAGAAAAAGAAGAAAAGAAAGAGAAAAAGAAGGAAATAATTTGCTTCAAATGAAAAAAGCTAAGAAATGTTAAGTATAAATGTCTTGTGTTGATAAAAAAGATGGAGAAATATAAGCAGAAACCAAAAGCTTTAATGGCAACATGGAGTGATCTTGATGAGTTAAACATTGAGTCAAACATTGGATTAGACAATAAAGAAGATTGAAACTTTAAGGAAAAAAAAAAAGAAGTTGCATGTTAGACTAATATGTTATTAATTGTTGAAAATGATATTATAAAAAATGATACAAAAGTGTTACATGTGGATAATAAAAGCTTATGAAAAGAACAAGATATGTTTAACTAATGAAAATAATACATTAGAAAAAGAAGATTGTAAAGCTTAATGTAAGAATTAATGAAGTTTTAAAAAGTTTAAGTTCTATGCTCACTAAGTTTTCTGAAAGTGATGAAAAACTGCAAAAATTAATATCATCTCAAAAAGTAAGTAACTCAAAGGAAGGATTAGGATATAATAAGGTCGAGTACTCAAACTGAATACAGAAAACTATTTTTGTTAAAGGAAAAGATCTAATCATTAAAGATGATATTAATTCGAGTTGGAAAGAAAATAAAAGTATAAATATGTTAAAGAAAATGAAAAGAATATTAGATAGTATTATAGATAGATGTATAGACAATACTACAAACGATCTTACAAAAGGTATTATGGAAGTTATATTAGAATATATAATCCAAGAATGGTAAGCTTATATCAATATCAATGGAGACCATATCAATATCGGAAAAGTTAAGTAAGATCTAACATTTATGTGTGCTATTTTTGCAACAAATATGGACATATAGAAAAATATTGTTATTACAAAAATAATAAGCTTAATCAACAACAAGTAATAAATCAAAATAACACGAGCTTGAATTTTGGTGAAACCAAGCTAGTCTAGGTTCCTAAAATGGTTTAATCATCTCCTTTATATATGCAGAAATACATAACAAAGCTAAAAGGATTATGATACCTAAATAGTGGGTGCTCATGACACATGTTAGGAGATGTTTCGTTGTTCACAAATCTAGAATGGAAAAAATGGAGGCTATGTCAAATTCAGTGATGATAGTAGAGGAATGATAATAGCAATTGGTACAATAGGCTTTCCCTCTAGTATAATTGAAAATGTTTCTCTAGTAAGAGGTCTGAAACACAATCTTTCAAGGATTAGTCAACTTTGTGACAAAGGTTACAAAATGATTTTTGGAAAAGACAGAGTAGAAGCTTATGATTCAGAATGGAGAAAAACTATTTGAAGGATTTAGAAATAGAAATATTTACATGGTTGAACCTGTAAGAGTAGATGTTGAAAGATGTTCTTAACAGTAAATGACAATTTTTTTATTTCACATAAAAAGCTAGGACATGTTCATTTTTCATAATTAGAAAAACTTTTGAAAAATAAATTTGTTATTGGATTACCAAAAAAATTCTTCTATTAAAGATATTAAATGTGATACTTGCTTAAAAAAATAAAACGGTTTTAGTGTCTCATAAATCTAAAAATGTTATTTAAAAAATAAGACCTTTAAAACTTCTACATCTTGATCTTTTTGGTCCAAAAAGAACTTTGAGCCTAAGAGGTAATAAGTATGGCTTAGTAATAGTTGATGATTTTTCATGTTTCATATGGGTTTTATTTCTTAGACACAAGAGTGATACATTTGATGCTTTTAAAACATTTTCAGAACAAGTTCAAAATGAAAAAGGTTTATCAATAATAAGTTTAAGAACATATCACGATAGAGAATTTGAAAATGAAAACTTTATTGAGTTTTGCGAGAAAAATGGGATAAAACATAAGTTTTCTACACTCTATACTCTACAACAAAATGGAGTAGTAGAAAGGAAAAATAAAGTATTACAAGAAATGGTGCAAAGTATGCTGAATGAAAGTAATGCACCTATGTATCTATGGGCCAAAGCAATCTCTACATCTTGTTATATTTCTAGTCATGTTTATGTGAAACCTTTGACATGGAAAACAATGTATGAAATCTATAAAGGCAGGAAGCCAAATGTATCATATTTTCACATATTTGGTACTAAATGCTTCATTAAGAAATACGAGTAGAATCTTAGTAAATTTGATGAAAGAGCTAATGAAGGAATTTTTCTTTGTTATTCGACAACCAGCAAGGCTTTTCATATTTTTCATCAAGTAACTAGATTAGTTGAGGGCTCTATTAATGTCAAATTTATTGATAACAAAATCATGGATGATAGTGATGATGTAATAGGTAAAAAGAATGGAGACAAATATTTAAATCATTAATAGAGTCTACAAGATATTGTAAGAATACCTGTTGAACCAAAAATAAAAGGTAGATTAGATAGTCGAATACATAGTCAAACAAGCACTACACCAAATGGTAAATTAGACAATTGCTTAGATAGTCAATCAGACAATCCACTAAATGGTAAGTTAGACAGTTATGTAGACAATTTACCAAAAGGTACTACTGAATTTACATAGACTAGAGTTGAATATTCTAAGCCTTAGAGATTTAAGGCATATCATCCACCAGAACATGTACTTGGAAAAATAGGTTTAGGAGTCAAAACTAGATCAAAGCTACAAGAAATAGAAAATCAGTTTACTTTATTATCTAAAATTGAACTTAATAATGTGAATGAGATTTTAACAAATAGTAATTAGATCAATGCCATGCAAGAGGAATTGGCACAATTTCAAAGGAATCAGGTATGGACACTAGTTTCTAGACCTAAGGATAAATATATTATTGAAACAAAATGGGTGTTCAAAAATAAGCTTAATGAACAAGGTAAGATAGTTAGAAATAAAGCAAGACTTTTGGAAAAAGGATATTCACAAGAAGAAGGCATTGATTTTGATAAAACTTGTTGGTCCCAATTAGATTAATCAAAAGGGGGGTGAATTGATTAATTACTTAAAATTTCAATTTTTGCAAATTATCCAAAGTCTCTTGACTAACAAAATGACGTGAGCAACAAAAATGAAAAAAAATAATGTGCAATAAATAAAATGAGTAGAGAAGAATAAAATGCTTAGAGATTTATAGAGGTTCCACCTCGAGCGTCAGTCCTCTCTTCCAGCTCCACGCCAGGGTCCTAGTTGTCTTTTCCGGTTGTGTTTCACTATATCAATAAAATCGAGAGTATACAAAATAAGCCTCTTCAAGGCGAAGTCTCACTGCTGAGTCTCTCTAGCTTCTTCACTAAGCTAATCACTCAAACTACAGTGATGAAACAACTCTCAATTCCTCATACAAGAAAGGAATCACAATAACAATGAGGAATATCAAATTTTCTCTACAAATCGGATCACAAGTGTATGAAAAAAAATTTTGCACCTGAAGATGTATGAGCTTTTGACTTTTCCGTGTGCTTGATTCTAAAAAGAATGTTCTATTTCTATTTCAACTAAACATCCCTTTTATGAAGAGGACATAACAGTTACTTTGTTGGAGAATGTAACGTTCATGGAGTTCCACGTGACAAGCTTGAATTTATTTTTTGAAATTTTGTATTTCAAAAATAAGTTGAACTTGTTGGAGAAAATCTGCATTTCTGTGATATTTTGATGAGGATAAACTTGGATAAATTAGTTTGACTGAGATCTTCTTTAGAGATATTCCTTGGATCAAGTTTGTTGAAGATGTCCCTCACATTATGGAACCTTATCTTGATATCCCATATATTGTGGATTCATATCTTCATGTAACAACCATATTTCTTATCCTTATCTTTGTAACTGCTGGATCTCCCAAAATATAGCACAAATATCTAGATTTAAATCTTGATAAAACCTGTAAATCTTATATGATCTCACTTTATCATAAAATAAAATCTTTGAATAAAATCTTGTAAAAACTTTATGTAAATTAAAAACCCCATGATATAAAATCCAACTTTAGTAAAACACATCAATTATATTACCTAAATATACTTGACACGTGGAGCTAGGCCTTGAAATTTATTAAAAACCATTTATACAAAAATTAAAACGAAATCTGGAAAAATTCCTGACAGACATGGAAGGTTCTGAAAGAGCTTCTAAAGCAAACCTGTCAACTATCCTCCTGTTGTGAAGGTTCTGAAAGTGCTTCTGAAACAAACTTGTCAACTGTTCTCCTGTTATAAAGGTTCTGAAAGTGCTTCTGAAAGGTTAACACGAGAACTACGGATACACTACATAACTTCTGAAATACCTTCTGACAGAACAAAAACAGTCTATATAACACCTTTGAAGGTTCTGAACAAGCTTCTGTCTCTTTGTTTAATTTAGAAAAATTCACTTACTATCTTCTGAAACAACTTCTGACAAGCTCAAACATACGTTACACATTATTCCTCTTTTGTTAACATCAAAACTAAATTAGAGAACTTAACATTCTCCCCTTTTTGATGATAACAAAACACCATTAGATAAACAAAATAGAAACAACTTTCATGTTCAAGAAATCATATATTTATAACACCATTAGAAAAATTGATCAGAATTCATAACAGAAAAGCATCATAAACTCACAATAGAACCATTAATAAAGCATTGAGTTCTCTATGGTACCATTCTCCCCCTTTTTGTTAACAACAAAAGGGATAACTCCCCCTTAATCTATGTATAACAAAAATAAAAGAGGTCTTTCACAACTTGAGTTCAAAATAGGAAATTAAGATAAGAACTAAGACTTTTTGGATCTTGTAACTCAAGAGGTAGAGGTAGTGGTGGAAGGTTTGGTAGAGGAAGGTTTTTCTGGTGAAGTATCTAAGTTGATGATATGTGCGCCAGAGCGAACATAATCTGGAAATTTGGTGAATAAGAACAGCTCGACTTCTCCATGAAGACTTGCGACAGATTGGGATGTTTTATCCGTCTTGGAGTCCAAAGTCTTGAAAGAGTTAGTAACTGAATCTCCTATCTTCCTTACTTGAGAGACAAACTAGTTAAAAGCAATCACATTGTTGAATAGATCTTGCTTGACTCTCTCACTAAACTCATCATAGAGAATTCTGTAATGATGGAGGTCAGTAAGCATTTTCTCATAATTTTTCTTAATGTCAGAAAGAGTATCAGAAGTTTGTTTAACTTGTAACTCCATCGCTTCTAATCTCTTAAGATCAGACCGTTGAAGAACCGAGATTTCATCTGTCAAAGCTATCTTAACTAAATCTGATAGCTCATGTTTCAAGGCTTCTCGCATAACACTCTTCATTTGTTCCAGATCAACATTGGATGTAGCTTCTTTTGTTCCACTTTTTCCAGCCTTAGAATCATGTGGTTGCTTTCTAGAATGTGTTCCAAGCTCTGTTCTAAGTTCTGAACTAGGTTCTGAACCTCCTTTTTGAACAGTTATTGAAGAAGTTCCAAAAGGAACAATTCTTTTCATATGTCTTTGATGGATAAAGTGTGCACCATCATTCACATACCATAAACAATCTTTAACAAATATCAACATATGATGAAAAACTTCTTTACCTATCCTCTTTAACTTAATAGGTTCAGAAGAGCTGGTAGGCAAAACAATTCTTTTAAATACAAACAGCCGCATGAGAGCATTCCCAATTACTAGACTTTCTCTATTTCGCCATATTTGATCAATGACTCTAGAAGCTATGTTCACATTCTTTCTATTAATCATTGCATATATGATTTGAGCATGTTCTATAGACATTGAAGTAGAACTGCCCTTCCTTGGACATATACATTCAACAATAATTTTGTGTATGATTCGAGGAAACAACTCGAAATCAATAACCATTGCCTCCTTCCCATAATCCATTTGTAAACCTCCATTAATAGCAGCAAAAAGATCATTCCTAGGCATGTTTGTAATCTCTACATCATCATTTGCATCATGCAAGTGTAGACATTTAATTACATCTGCCCTAGAAATTGTAATGTCTTGATCACATACCCTGGAAACTAAAACATTCCCTTCCGAAAGATTTAAATTTCCATAAATTCTTTCACGCACTCGCCATAAACTAGAACTTGAATAGAGCACAGTTCCATGCATCCTATGGGTTCTAAGAGTTCATTCTGGTAAAACCCATTACTTGTAAAGAAATTAAAATCCACAAAACTACAAAGACACCTCGTTTTTCTTTCTTCGAAGAGATTTCGAAATTGAGGGTTTTAGACTTGGTACATTCCTTTGTTTTGTTTGCTTCTTGGCTGATTTCTTAGGCGGAGAGGTTTCTTGAGTAACCTTTTCTTTTCCTTTTGAAGACGATGCAACCCGTTTTCTTTTGGAAATTTTCTTGGAACCAATGACAGATTCGGAGTCAGGGGAACTTGGATTCTCCTTCATTGAAGGTTCTTGAGGTTTTTCATAAGAATTTGAAGATTTATCATAAATCACTAAAGGCTTGTTGGAGGGTTTTGTTTTGAAGGATTTTTGTTTGAGACTTTCTGAGGATTTAGGCGCCATCGGAGTCACAATGAGAGAGAAGGAAAATAGAGAGAGAGAGAGAGAGCAGATTGCGAGAGAAAAATAAATTCAAATTTTACCTTTTCAAGAGGTTTAGTAAAGATGTTTTGCAAATTGATTTTCGGTTGGCACAAATTCAACATAAATATCTCCATTATGCACATGATCTCTAATGAAATGATGTCTAATTTCTATGTGCTTTGACCTAGAATGATGCACTAGATTTTTTGTCAAATTTATTGCACTTGTGTTGTTACATTTAATTGGCACAGTTTTAAAATTTATTCCATAATCATTCAATTGTTGTTTTATCCATAAAACTTGTGCACAGCAATTACCAATAGAAACATATTTAGCTTCAACTGTGGATAGGGCAACAGAATTTTGTTTTTTAGAAGACTAGGAAATTAATTTATCACCTAGGAATTGACAAGTACCAGATGTGCTTTTTTTATCAATGTTACAGCCAGCATAATCTGCATCAGAATATCCTATTAAATCAAAATTTTGATTTTTAGGATACCAGATGCCCAAATTTGAAGTATTAACTAGGTATTTGAAAATTCGCTTTACAGCTGATAAATGAATTTCTGTTGGTGCAGCTTGAAATCTAGCACACAAACACACACTAAACAAAATATCAGGTCTTGATGCAGTCAAGTACAATAAAGAACCTATGAGGCTCCTATAAAGTTTCTCACTTACCTTCTGTCCATTTGAGTCAGAGTCTAATCTTGTTGAAGTACTCATAGGTGTTGTAACCTTTTTGCAGCCATCATATCCAAACTTCTTTAATATTTGTTTTGTGTATTTTTCTTGATGAACAAAGATTCCTTCTTTTGTTTGTTTTATTTGAAGCCCCAAAAAGAATGTCAATTCTCCTATCATTGACATTTCAAATTCTGCCTGCATGGTCTCAGCAAATTCTTGACACAATAATTCTTTAGTAGATCCAAAGATAATATCATCCACATATATTTGTACAACCAAGATATCATTATAAAAAATTTTCAAGAATAAAGTAGTGTCAATTTTTCCTCTATGAAAACCTTTAGAGATAAAAAACATACTCAATCTTTCATACCAAGCTCTTGGAGCTTGTTTCAAACCATATAGTGCTTTATTTAATTTAAAAACATAATCTGATTTGAAAGGATCTTCAAAACCAGGTGGTTGTTCTACATAAACTTCTTCCTTTATAAAACCATTTAAAAATGCACTTTTTACATCCATTTGAAAAACTTTAAAATCCTTATAAAATGCATATGCAAGCATCAACCGTATTGCTTCTAATCTAGCAACAGGTGCATATGTTTCATCAAAATCTATTACTTCTTCTTGTGAATAACCTTTAGCTACTAATCTTGCTTTATTTCTTATAATTTTACCGTCTTCATCTAATTTACTTTTAAACACCCATTTAGTTCCAATTATGGACTTTCCTCTAGGTCTAGGAACTAAGTTCCATACATTATTTCTTTGAAATTGATTTAATTCTTCTTGCATAGATATAATCCAATTATCATCATTTAAAGCTTCTTCCATATTAATAGGTTCAATTTCAGATAACAACACAAAATGATTTTCAAGATTTTGTAAATTAGCTCTTGTTTTAATACCAGATTGAACATTACCTATTATTTGATCAGAAGGATGTGCAGACTTATACCTCCAAGCTCTAGAAGCTTCTTGTTTAGATCTTACAACTTCTGAAGTACCTTCTGTGTTTGCCTCTGAAATAGGTTCGGACGACCAGATCCTCGAGTGTTAACAGCAGGTGCTCCTGACTTAGGTTCTGAACCAGCTTCTGCTTTAGGATTGGAGTCCTTTTCTTCATCGGAATCAACATCCTTTAAATCCTCAATAAATTTAACATTTATTAATTCTTCAATAGTTTTTGATGATTTATTGAAAACACGATAACACGACTATTTAGAGAATATCCTAAGAAAATAACTTCTTCAGATCTTTCATCAAACTTACCAAGGTTGAGAGGATTCTTTTTCACAAAACATTTAGACCCAAAGATATGAAAATATGAAACGTTAGGTTTCTTACCTCGAAACATCTCATAAGCAGTCTTTGATGTCATTGGTCGAATGAAAACTCTATTGATGATATAGCAAGCTGTAGAAACTGCTTCTGCCCAAAAATACTTAGCAATGTCACTTTCATTTAACATAGATCTAGTCATCTCTTGTAAAGTTCTATTCTTGCGTTCCACTACTCCATTTTGTTGAGGAGTGTATGGAGTTGAGAAATTGTGAGATATACCATGTTCTTCACAAAAATTTTAAAAACTTGCATTTTGAAATTTTGTTCCATGATTCAGTTCGAAGACTAATTATGGAAACTCCCTTTTCATTTTGGATTTGTTTTACAAATTTTTGAAAAGAATCAAAGGTATCTCTTTTGTGTCACAAGAATATAACCCAAGTGTATCTTGAAAAATCATCAACAATAACAAGTCCATATTTGCTTCCACCCATGCTTAAGACTCTAGTAGGTCCAAACAGATCAAGATGAAATAATTCAAGTGGTCTCTTATTTGAGATTGTATTTTTACTTTTATGAGAGATAGAAACCATTTTATTCTTTAAGCAAGTATCACATTTCACATCTTGTTTAATATTTATTTTAGGAAATCCTTTATAGATAATTTTTCTAAATTATTAAAATTAACGTATCCTAGTCTTTTATGCCAAGCAAAAACATGATCATTCAAGGAAATTAAACAACAAGCATTATCGATTTCAGTTGGTTTTATGAGATAGATATTTCTTTTCCTAATTCCTTCAAATAATCTTTCATCATTTTCGTTAAAAGCATAGCACTTGTCTCGATCAAAAATCATTCTATATCCTTTATCACATAACTGACTAATACTAAGTAGATTATGTTTCAAGCCTTGCACAAGATATACATTTTCAATGAGAAAAGTAGGCATACCAATCGTTCCAGTGGCAATTATTTTACCTCTACTATCATCTCCAAACTTTACATATCCTTTTTCTTCCCAAGTTATGCTATTGAACAATGAAGCATCTCCAGTCATATGTCTAGAACATCCACTATCCAAATACCATGTTCCTCTTATTTTAGCTTCATGTTCCTGTACAAATAAAAAGAATTAAGTCCTTTTAGGAACCCAAGCGAATTTGGTCCCTTCAAAAGATAAGCTCATTTCATTTCTTTGATTTACTTGTTGACTACTGAGCTTATTTCTTTTATAATAGCAAAATTTCTCAATGTGACCAAATTTATTACAGAAGAAACATGCATAAGAATTAACATTCCTATACCTGTCATTTACCTATTTCTTGAAATTCCGGTTTGTATAACTTCTGTTATACCTTCTAGTATTGCTTCTATAGTACCCATTATGTGGATACCTCTTGTTAGAATAACTTCTATAAAAGTCTCTGGTATTTCTTCTTTTAACACCATTTGTATTTGAAATGTACTTTTTGCTGTTGGATTCATCACTTAAGACTTGTTTAGCCTTAACGAAAACTGTATTTTGATTCGATTTTGAACTCGAACCATGCTCATATCCTAATCCATGTTTTTCATTTGAAACTTTTTGTGAAGAAATTAACATGGTCAATTTCTTATCACTTTCATCAAATTTCTTAAAGGTAGTTTTCAATGAATTAGATAGATCATCAATCTTTACCTTCATGTCACTTGTTTCTACTTCAAGTAGATGATTTTCTATTCTTAATTTTTCAATACTCACATGCATGGATTCATTTTCTTGTTTCAGGATATCATTTTCATCAGCAAGCAAAGTATTTATTTGTTTTAATATTTCTTTTTCATTCTTAAGAGCTTTTATTTCATTTTCATACTTAGCCAATTTTGTATCAGCCCTTTTTAGTGCCTTTAATAACTTACTCATTTCTGCTAGCATGTCAGTATCAATTATATCTTCATCAGATTCAAAGTGTACCTTAGAATTAGCTATTAGACAAAGATTTGCCTCATCCTCTTCTTCTTCTGAATCTTCTGAATTTGTTTCTTTGTCCTCTAAATCACTCCACATTGCTAGCATTGCATGACTTTTCTTTTTATAATTTTCCATTTTCTTGATCAGTGTTGGACATTCATATTTGATGTGTCCTGGCTTTTTGCATTCATAACATTGAATCTCCCTTTTCTCTTTCTTCTTTTCTTTCTCCTTGTAGGCTTTTCCTGCATCATTATGCTTATATTCAGTACTTTTCTTGAAAACACTAAATTTCTTACCTCTTTGCTTCTTGAGCAGCCTGTTGAGTCTACGTGCTAGAAGACTAATGTCCTCTTCTTTCTCATTGTCGCTATCATCTTTTTCAGTTTCATTTTGCTTTATTTCCTTGACTTTAAACGCAATTCCTTTGGTGCTGTCTTCTCCTCTTTGCGTGGTTTTTATGTGAGACTCATAATTGACTGAGGAGAAGACATGAGCTTTTCTCTCAATTGACTGAGAGTTAGCTTGTTTAGGTCTTGAGCTTCTTCTATAGTTGTTTTCTTTGCATCCCAAGATGGTGACAATATCCTCAACATTTTCCTCACAAGATCTGGATCTGGAAGTTTCTTTCCAAGTGATGCAAGCTCATTTGTAATAGCTGTAAACCTGTTAAAAGCATCTTTGACATCTTCATTAGACTTAAACTTAAATAATTCATACCGTTGAATTAAAGCATTTATCTTGGTTTCCTTGATGGTATCAGTCCCTTCATATGTATCGGATAGGATATCCCAAATCTCCTTTGCACTTGCACACGATGATATCAAATAGAACTTTGATGGAGCAATAGTAGTCAACAACAGATTTTTTGCTTTGTTATTCTTCTCAATAATCTTCTTCTCGGAATCTGACAAGGTCAAATTTCCATTCAAGGTGATCACATTGTCCCCAAGTGAAATGACCTACCATGAATCATAATCATTAGCTTTAATATAAGTTTCCATGCGCATCTTCCAATATGAGAAGTTTGAGCCATCGAAGTAAGGAGCTCGATTAATTGCAACATTATTTTCAACCATTTTGGACCACACAAAATAAATGAGTCCTGCTCTGATACCAATTGTTAGTCCCAATTAGATTAATCAAGAGGGGGGTAAATTAATTAATTACTTAAAATTTCAATTTTTGCAAATTATCCAAAGTCTCTTGACTAACAAAATGACGTGAGCAACAAAAATGAAAAACAATAATGTGCAATAAATAAAATGAGTAGAGAAGAATAAAATGCTCAGAGATTTATAGAGGTTCCGCCTCGAGCGTCAGTCCTCTCTTCCAGCTCCACGCCAGGGTCCCAGTTGTCTTTACCGGTTGTGTTTCACTATATCAATAAAATCGAGAGTATACAAAATAAGCCTCTTCAAGGCGAAGTCTCACTGCTGAGTCTCTCTAGCTTCTTCACTAAGCTAATCACTCAAACTACAGTGATGAAATAACTCTCAATTCCTCATACAAGAAAGGAATCACAATAATAATGAGGAATATCAAAATTTCTCTACAAATCGGATCACACGTGTATGAAAAAAAATTTGCGCCTGAAGATGTATGAGCTTTTGACTTTTCCGTATGCTTGATTCTAAAAAGAATGTTCTATTTCTATTTCAACTAAACACCCCTTTTATGAAGAGGACATAACGGTTCCTTTGTTGGAGAATGTAACTTTCATGGAGTTCCACCTGACAAGCTTGAATTTTTTTTTTGAAATTTTGTATTTCAAAAATAAGTTGAACTTGTTGGATAAAATCTGCATTTTTGTGATATTTTGATGAGGATAAACTTGGATAAATTAGTTTGACTGAGATCTTCTTTGGAGATATTCCTTGGATCAAATTTGTTGAAGATATCCCTCACATTATGGAACCTTATCTTGATATCCCATATATTGTGGATTCATATCTTCATGTAACAACCAAATTTCTTATCCTTATCTTTATAACTACTGGATCTCCCAAAATATAGCACAAATATCTAGATTTAAATCTAAATAAACCTATAAATCTTATATGATCTCACTTTATCATAAAATAAAATGTTTGAATAAAATCTTGTAAAAACTTTATGTAAATTAAAAACCCCATAATATAAAATCCAACTTTAGTAAAACACATCAAGTATATTACCCAAATATACTTGACACATGGAGCTAGGCCTTGAAATTTATTAAAAACCATCGATATAAAAATTAAAACGAAATTTGGAAAAATTCCTGGCAGACATGGAAGGTTCTGAAAGAGCTTCTGAAGCAAACCTGTCAACTGTCCTCCTGTTGTGAAGGTTCTGAAAGTGCTTCTAAAACAAACTTGTCAACTGTTCTCCTGTTGTAAAGGTTCTGAAAGTGCTTCTGAAAGGTTAACACGAGAATTACGGATACACTACACAACTTCTGAAATACCTTCTAATAGAACAAAAACAGTCTGTATAATACCTTTGAAGGTTCTGAACAAGCTTTTGTCTCTTTGTTTAATTTAGAAAAATTCACTTACTATCTTCTGAAACAACTTCTAACAAGCTCAAACATACGTTACACATTATTCCTCTTTTGTTAACATCAAAAATAAATTAGAGAACTTAACAAAACTTTTGCTTTAGTAGCTAGAATAGAGGCTATTAGATTATTGTTAGCTTATGCTTGTTATAAAGATTTTAGATTATTTCAAATGGATGTAAAAAGTGCTTTTCTAAATGGATATATCAAAGGGGAAGTATTTGTAGAACAATCCTTAGAATTTGAGGATCCATTAAAAGAGGATTATGTTTTTAGACTACAAAAGGCTCTTTATGGTTTAAAACAAGCTCTTATAGCTTGATATGAAAGGTTAAGTGATTTTCTAATAAAAATTAACTTTTCAAGAGGAAGAGATGACACAAATCTTTTTATAAAACATTTCGATAAAGATATTTTAGTAGTACAAATTTATGTCGATATTATTTTTGTTTCTACTAATGAAATATATTGCAAGGAATTTTCAAAGTTGATGCAAACTGAATTTGAGATGCCTTTGATGGGAGAACCAAACTTTTTCCTTGGATTGCAAATCAAGTAAACTTCTCAAGGAATATCTATTCACCAAGAAAAGCATGCTAAGTAAATGCTCGGATTTGAAAATGTTAAAGGTGTTGTTACTTCTATGTCAACTTCAATAAGGTTAGATTTAGACATTTCAAATAAAAAGGTATATGAAAAACTTTACAGAAGTTTAATTAGATCCTTGTTATATTTAACTGCTTCTAGACCAGATATTTTGTTTGCTATTTGTGTATGTATTAGATTTCAAACAAGTTCAATTGAAACACATCTAACTGCTGTAAAAAGAAATTTCAAATATATATATATTACACTACAAAATTAGGAATTTGAAACCCTAAAAATCAAAATATTGATTTAATAAGATATTCGGATGCTGATTATGCAGGATGCAAAATTGATAGAGAAAGTACTTCAAGAATATGTCAATTTTTAAGGGACAAACTTGTATCTTGGTCATCCAAGTAACAAAATTCTATTGCCTTATCAATAGCTAAGGCATAATATGTTTCTATAGGAAATTATTGTGCTCAAGTATTGTGGATTAAATAGCAATTGTGTGACTGGATTTACGTGTAAAAATATTCCAATAAAATGTTATAACACAATTGTTGTTAATCTCACAAAAAATCCAAATCATCATTCTAGATCTAAATATATTAAAGTAAGGCATCATTTTATAAGAGATCATGTTAAAAAAGGAAATATTAATCTTAATTTTGTTAGCATTAAATTTCAATTAGCTGATGTATTTACAAAACCATTAGATAAGAAAAGATTTAAATTTATTAGAAATGAAATAGGCGTGTGTTTTCCTATATAATATTTATTAAAAAAATTTCGTTCTTGAGTTAATTCGGATAAACTCAAAAAGAAGGAAAGGGAATAATATCCTTTTAGCTGTTAAGATTGCTCTTGCATGCAAGTAGCCTTTCCCTAAAGATTACTTTTTCAAAAATTAAAGATTTAAAAACCCCCTCCTTTCATTGACTCTGATCACTCTGAACATTCTAAACCATTTGAACACTCTCATTGTCTCTCAACCCCAAACACTTTCTCTCTCTCTTTTACTCTCTCTTGAACCTTAATTGTCACTTACAACAATGGCACCAAGGAAATCCACTAAGATGAACATGATGCTTTTGAAGGCTAGGAAAAAGGACACAAACCCTATTGAAATTCAAGATGAGGAGTCTTCTTTATCAAAACATCCTATTCAAGAGAAATCTTAAGAAATAGAACACAACAATGAACAAGAAAAAGCCTTAGTTAGTAGTAGTTTATAAGAAGCTGTTGTAGAAAGTAGTACAAAATGTGAACCAAATGTTCTACTAAACTCTTTGAAACAAAACAAAAAGGTACATTTTGGAAAACAATTTGCTTGGAAATTTGTTACATTCAAAGGAAAGATAATGGATTGTATGTCTATGGATGCTGAATATTTGATCAAGAATGGATTCCACATAGATGAAATGTTGGATAGAATAGGTTGTAGGAAGTTGTGTAATCTAAGATTAATGGTCTTTAGAGAAATAATTGTTGAATTTTATGAGAACTTAGATACCAAAAGGAAGGATAGGCTGAAATCAAATGTGCACAGACAAAACATTGAGATTACTAAGAATGATATGATTTGGAGTTTAGAATTGAGAGATGAAAATTTTCTAAACATGAATCAATTATAATTATTTCAATATGTCAATGATGGTTTTAAGATTGAATCACAACAAGACATGCTCGTCATTCAATTTTCATTGCTAGTTAGGATGTTGCATAAGATAGTAAGTTCACGTGTTCTGCCTAGGATGGGAAGCAGAACATACATATCAGTTGATGAGGCAAAAATAATTTTAGGAATGACTAAAGGGAAAAGTGTGAATATTGTTGACAAGATTTTGAGGAATTTGTTTGAGAATAGGGAAGCCTTACGAAAACCTAATCATGTTTCTTTTAATAAAGAAATGGATAAGGTTACCCAAAGTGGATTATACAAAATTTTCGGTCAAGAAAATAACTAAGGGAATTCTTCATCACTTGAACATTCATGTTTAGAGAAAAGTATGGTTTTTTGGAGATTGTGTTGTATACATGGATCATAGGCATTCATGAAGGGATATTTCTGAATAGGGATAAGGTATGGTACTAGAGAAGTTAGGATTGGAAGTATCTATCTTAAGGTCATGATATTTACTGTTATGTGAATATGTTTTCTATTCTTAAATTTTGATTTCTAAAAATTGTTTTTGTAAAAGGGGTTTTGTTATCATTAAAATAAAGAAGAATGTTAATTTCTCTATTGTTGGTTTTGATGATAACAAAAGTGTTTTACTAACAAAGTTATAAAGTGTATAGATTAAAATTGGTGATCATAATAGAACTAGAATGACTCAAAGATTTTAACAAAAGCTATTCCAGACTTGACAAATGTAACTACTCAAAGAATAGTGCAAAGAATGTGTCTAGAAAATGAAGTTTATAAAATGTTTGATCCAAGATTAAGTTGACAACATACTTGGATGGAAGGCCCAACTCCACTTATTAGATGTATTTGGGAAATATGACCAATTCTGTTTCACTTAAGTTGGTTCATGAATTTATGGGGATTGATTTTAAGAAGGTTTTTATTATGTTTATTTTTTTTTATTAAAAATAGTTTATTTGTATTTATTTATTGAAGATTTACAAGGCACACAAGCATGATATTTATAGAGAATCAAAAGAACACATTACTGCACTTTACATTTAAGGAGATTTGACTAAGCTTTTGGATAAAGATGGAAGTTAAAATATATCCAATTTGATTGCATTTAAAGTTTCTATTTTAATTTCAAACTTGAATATTTGAGTTTAACTACAAATAACGATATCAACCTAATCTTTTCATAAAAGTTTACACAAAAAATGGATAAAATATCAAGGAGCAAAGTCATTAAAGTCAATGTTCAAAATTTCAAATAACAAGTTTAATAGAATCGCAAAAACAAGAAGGTAATGTTCAAAATTCACAGAAAATAAGATAGCTCCTCCAACAGATAATTTGTGATATACTTGAAGAGATTTTTTTAACCATTCAAAACAGTAGATCAAAGATAATATATATTAAAAAATGTTTCAAAATCAAAATTAGAGAGAGTAATGTACTCAAGAACTACATCTTATTGAAAACTTAGAGACTTCCTCAAAGATTACCCTATACTACATTGTCATTCTTTTTTAATGTTCTAATTTTTAGAGCAAAAATTGTTGAGGATCTTTATTATTGTATTCCTTGAGCTTTTTGATTTCTTAAGAGTTTAATATTTGTGTTTGAGAGAAGTTATAGTAGTTCTCTATAATTTTGTAGATTAGCTAAGTTGTAGGTTAAATAGACAAAGCAGATAGTGTAAAACGCCAGTGTTTGGTAGATTAATTGTAACTTTTCACTATTATTGTTTATTAAATTAGTTGAATCGCATCGATGTGGATGACTAAGTCCCCAACAGTGGAGTTGAAAGAAATGAGTAACGTACAAGATATAACCACTATAAAATCTTATGCTTGATCTTCTGTCCCTATCTTTTTAATTTTTGTTATTTGTTTAGTTTATTTTTGTGCATTACTATTGAACATTTAGCACATGCTTCTAGGCACCAACTAATATCTTAAGCAACTGAGTTTCAAAAAGCTTTCAAAAAAGATTAAATATTTTTTTTATAACTATCAATTCATCCCCCTCTTAATATCCAAACCGAGATCTACAATTCTCAATCCTTTTTCACCTTTTCTAGTGAAGATATGAAGAATTATGCATAACAAATAAAAACATAATATGAGAAAATTTGATAAAAATTAATGAAATTCTTGATGCGAATCTCTTTTGATATTTCACTCTTTGTTTGTTTGTGTTAATTGTCTTATCTTTTTTCCATATCAACAACTGTAAAGTGCCTAAAATAAAAGGAAAGGAAAAAAAAAATTATTAAACTTGTTTTTCTATAAAAAAACCTTTATTTTAAACTTTTGTACTAAATCATTAGCACTATATAGATTACAAAGAAAAATATGACAAACAAAAAAAAAAAAGCAAAAATAGCTAATTTTAGATGTATATAATGAATTACTTAAGATAAATTACTAAATGGTGTTCCACTCTAAAATTATTTAGACAATTCAAGTTTTTGAAAATGAATGATTCATAATATCTTATCATTTGATTGTTATTTCCGTGGTTTATAAATAATGAAATGCCTCTACATTTCTTTACGATAAATAAAATATGAAAAATAGCTTTATGAAGGGGATGAAATGCATTAAAAAATAATGTAAGCAATTTAAGGTCTCGAAAATAGATGACTTGTTTTATATAATTTATTGAGCATTCAATGAAAAGAAAAAAGAAAAAGAAAATTAATGTAAAAAGTGCTTCTAATACTAATGTTTCATTTTTTTTCTTTATTATATTAGCTATGTTTTAAATGAGCTCTTATCTATATCATAATAATTTTTTTTTCTTCTATCTAGATAAGTTGTCCTCTAATTATGGAGAATGATCTTGATTATTCAAGATGGTGGGCATTTAATTGGTACTTCAACTTGATTATAAAAAGTAAGAGCTTCCAAAATTATATTAAATTCGATTAAAAATTATATAAATAAATTAATGATACCACAAAAAGATAGAATACTTAAAAGGCAAAAGCTTTCAAAGCTATATATTATAATATGATTTAATAAATAAAATTATGGAAATACATTAATGATACAATAAAAAGAAGGAATACAAAAAAGGAAAGAGCATTTGAAATTATATATTATAATTTGAAAAATAAAATTATGTAATATATTAATGTGCCACAAAAAAAAGTAGATTATAAAAAATGAAAGAACTTCTAAAATTATACGTTATAATATGATAATATGATGTGATTTGACAAATAAAATTATGGAAATATGCTAATACATTATAAAAAAGTGAAATACAAAAACTATAAGAGTTTTCAAAACTATATATTATAATATGATATAATTTGCTTTAACTAAATTCATAGTACATGTATTGTTGCTATATGATGGGAATCAAACCTTTGGACCTAGCATTGGGTAGCCTACTTGAACCAAATGGAACCTAGACATTCACATTTTATCTTTATTTTTTTTTATATTTTAGCAGGTACATTTTGTCAGTTTTTTATAAGAAGATGATCAAGCACATTAATAATTGGTTTGTAAATGGATCACGGTCCATTATGAACCAAATTGAACCTACAAAGACTAGTCGAACCGACCTTCATTTCATTTGCATTTTATCTTGAGAAGAACCGACCATCTTCACTCTCTTTCACATGGAGAATTAGTTCTTCAAGTGACTCATAGGACCGGTTTCTACTATTTGTTATTATTGTAATTTCCTTGTTTTAGAATATGGTATAAATACTTGCTAATTAGGAAGGGACTTTTGGAATATCATATTTTCGGCTACCATTTCACGTGTAAGGGTTTAACTCTTCATAAAAATACTCTTATCAATTCAAGCTTGGATTGTGGTGAGTAGGCTTGGATTTGTTGTGAGTAATATTGACAAATTACAAGTTGTTCCTGATTCTACTAGTGCATTATATCTGCTAAGGAATTGGGATTCTTATTGCTCTTAATTTCACATTAATTAGGGTTAATATCCAATTAGGGTTCACGCCTAATTGATTGAGGATTGTTAATTTGTTTTTCTATCCTTATTATATTCTTGTAATTGGAAGTGAAGCACATCATAATTTGATATCAAAGCACGGTTTTTGAGAAGGGAATTTTGTGATTTTCAATTTGGGGATTTAGGGTTCTTGTTCTTCCATTTCATAATTGAAGTTATTTGAAGTGGAATTGAAGTAATTGTGTGTGATTGTGCCATGACAAACTTTGTTGTTGCAAAATTGGAAGTGGAATTTCATATTTTTCAATATCTTCCCGTAAGCTCCTTGTGTGGAAGAAGGGGAAGTTATTTGAATTTGAATTCTATAATTATAAAGGGTACAGTAATTGCTTATTTATTTTCTTTTGATTACAGCATTAACTTAAGCAATCGAGGAAAGTGAGTCTTGCAACATTGTCGTGTGTGTGAATCTGATTGCTTGTATGTGTTATACTATTGAAGGTGTACGGAACCTTGATTAATTGTGAAGTTGTGCCATAGAACAAGTGTGTACGATGAGGTGAATTTCATATTTACATCCTTGAGTAACCATTTGGGAAGACTTGCCATGAGGACAACATTGGAGGATTATGAAGTATTTTGAAATTCAAATTCAATCATTACTTGTGGAGTTATTGTGTATTAATCACTTTAAATACACTTTGACTAAGTTGGAATCATTTGATTGCTGTGGGATTTGATTCTTGAGCACATAATTACTTACATTTGTCTTTTGTTGTTGTGATCTTTAGAGTGTGTTGTGGTGTGAAGTGAAGCGCATCGTGGGTGTATGTGAGTTGTGTGTGGCGTGGTTGTGTAATTGAAGTGTAGGAGTGTGTTGGTGTGAATCCGTTGAAGTGGTGTGTAGCATCGTGGGTGTGTGTAAGTGTGTTGTGGTGATTGAACCATAGAGGTGTTGGTTTGTGGTTTTGTATACTGTGAGTTGTGTGTTGTTTTTTAGGCGTGTTGATTGTGATGTGGTGTGTAAGTGTGTGTGGTGTAAAGGCATGTAGTGAATTAGAGATCTTGGCACCGTGAAGGTGTTGTGTTGTAGGTGTGCTGTGAGTTGGTGTTGAGTGATAAAAAAAAATAAATCATGTCAAATGATAGTGTGAATAGTGGGATTGGCAATGAGGCCAATAGTTAGGTTGGAGGAGGTTAGGGGTGTCGGGTTGCAGGTGGAAGAACATTAGAGGAACAATTGTAGGATCTTACCACTATTGTTGCTACATTTGCAACACGGGTAGATCAGATCACGATGCCACAACCACTAGTGGCAAACCCTTAGGCACCCTTACCTCAGGTAATCCGTTAGAATGCTCACAGGGAAGGAGCTGTTAGAGGAAATAGGGGTAGGACAATGGAGAGAAATTATCGTGCTCTTAGGGAGGAAAGAGATGATTATTTTGAGAATGAGTTTTACCCAAATCGAGAGTTTAAACTACCTCGGGGATTAGAATATGTAAAATTGTAGATGCCTTCATTTGATGGCAGGGGTTCTGCAGATGATTATTGGTGGATGATCTGATCATTCTAACAAGTTAAATCCTATACTCAATCCTAGCTTACGATCAGTTCTCAGCAAGCATACCTATCAATTAGCAATATAGCATTGGAGTACAAGTATCGATCACACGAAGACTTATAAGTACTAGTACTAATGATTATCCTACTATTTAACTTCTCATTATTGATGAACTCAATTACCCTACTTACTGATTAAATCTGAAAGGAACGAATTAAATGATAAGATTGAAGATATTCAAATACTCCTTTAGTTAATTCAATTATCTAAACATACCCTACCCAAGTTCCACCCTTAATTATCATGCAACTTTTATCCAATTACAAACTTTCCATGATTAATACACAACATCTCTGATCTGCGGAGTTTCTTACACTAGATTAAGGTCTTTCTCAAGATCAATAATCCCTAATCCTAATTAAGTCAATTAAGATCTCTCTTTAATTAACATAATTAAGATTCCTAGGACTCTCAATTGAACTAGACCACCATGACCTCATTCAATACAGAAAACCTCCTATAACCTATCTCTAGGATTACGAGCAGTCTTTTTATTCATGCCAGATCTACTCTATTAAGAGATTTCTCAATCTTATTAATAGAGATCTAATTCAATCCTAATACTGCGCACATATCAAGATAAACAAACCATGATTGCAACATGAATAAACTCAAAGATCAGGATTAATCATTGAAACATTAACAAATCCGTTACATAACAATTAGGGGTTTCTCAAGGGATCAGGTATAAAACAATTAGCTACTCATGGTTCTAATGAAAAGAACAAAAGAGAAAATAATTGAATCCATAAATAAACCTAAACACAAAGATCTTGGCTTCGATTCTGAAAACTCTTCTAACTTCTCGTCTCTAGGCTATTCTTGTGCCGCCTCCTCCCCTTCCTTCTCTAGGGTTGGTTCTATTTTAATCTCTTAAGGAATGGCCGAGGATCTTCAGCTAGAAAGATACAAATATATCTTTCCTTTTCCAAGTAAATCTCAAAAAGTGAATAACATACGCCTGACACACCCACTAACACGGCCAGATTTTTAAACCGTGTCTCCTCTGGTCGTAATCTGCAATTCCTCATTCTTGTTTCAGTGTGTGGCACGGCTAGATTACAAACCGTGCCAGGTTTTAGACTCTTCCATTTCTCCTCAACATCTGCCACGGCTTTAAGCACAACCATATCACAAGTCGTGCTTCCTTTCCAAGTGACAAATTTCATCCTCAGGCGTGCATACGGTTTCATGACACGGGCGTAGCTTTCCCTATGTTGTCCATAAGTAACTTTAACTTGATCTTTTGAGCTTCAATCATTGCTCCTTTTGTTATCTTTCCACTTCTCTTTAGTATTATACCTGAAACTGATATATTTATTTTAAGTACGAATCCGCATTGATTTATTCAAAAGATTACACAAATTCATCATTAACGCCCATGATTTATAAGATTAATTTACTCTTATCAAATTTCCCACACTTAAGCTTTTTCTTGTCCTCAAGCAAACACGGATTAAAAAAAACCAAAGGACAAGTTCTCATAAGTTCCAACAACGAGAAGATATTCCAGCATAATCGATTTCATGCTACACCTCAATCATTGATAATCTCACTTAATCTTACCATTAGTTGTATACAAAATACAAATACTAAAATTCCCAAAGCTAATCCAAGTAAATAAACTATTACCCTTATCATTTAAACTAAAATTCCCCAAAGTCAAAATTGCCACAGATCGAGACTAGTAAAGTGAAGTATACAATCCTTTTAACCACTATTATAAGCAACAAACAGGACTAAAGGCATGTTGTACCACTCGTACCCCTAGCCTTCCTTTCTGTTTCATCCAATTCTTAAGTTAATCTTGGGAGTTTTACCATTAAGCACTTAACTAAGTTAAACAACCCATGTAACAACTTTCGATCGATAATCCCGAGTTCATCACTCAAGTTAACAGACGTTATTCCCTCAGCATAGAAGGTGTCCCTAGGATTTACTATGATCTAGTCCAATTAACTCATTTAAATAATTAAGACGGTTCCTTTGTCAGTAAGTCCCAGATCTGATGATCTAGACTACTAGGTTTTAAGATACCCCTTCGAACCTCTACCATCTCAATAAATCAACTATCATTCATATAAGCCATTTAAGTTCAGTTCTCAGACTTTTCTCATGACCCTTGTAGCGAGCTTTCAGCCATTGATCCAAGTTCGTCACCCGAAGCAATAGGTGTTATCCCCTAAAAAGGGAATTTCTCAAGCTTAATTACTTTGATCGATGAGGCCTACTTCTGAACTATTTACATATTATTATATTCTTCAATACTTCCCAACAATTTTTTTTTTTTTCAGAAACATTCTTGAAAAGGAATCACCAAGTTACAAGTATCATTTACTCCTTCACTCCAAGTTCATAGCTCACCTACTAAGCAAAAAGAAGAGCATACTAAACTCACTAGTGACCTTAATCCAATCTCAACTCCCGAAAGTAAAGGTTAAATAACAAGTAAGTCACTTCACTTGGATTTCATCTTGTAATTTTAGCAACGTATCTCAATACAAAATAAGAGATATAAAAATTTTAAAATTTTCCACAGGGTTATGAACAACTCTCAGTAGTCCTTGATTGTTAAACTCATCATCGAATATACCTTAAATGAGAGGAATTTACATTTTTGATTGCTCAACCCTTATATCCTAGTTTCGTTTTCCTAACCCCTTTCCCCACACTTATAATAGACATTGTCCCTAATGTCCTCAAGAAACACATAAAGGGAAGCAAAGAATAAAGCAAAAAGAAAAAAAGGAAAACAAAAACTTCCCTAACTCTCCTACAACGCGATCTTTACAGAAAGTTGGCCCAAAGCACAAGAAAGTCCCTGGAACCCCTGCTAACGTAAACGGGGTTTGGGGTACTTTGAACCTGTATCCTAAAAAAAAAAAAAACAAAACAAAAGAAAAATAAATCAACTGAAAAAAAAAAAATCCAAACTTTAAAAATTTTTTTCATTTTTTAGTTTGGAATTCTGCCCCCCAAAAATAGTTCAAAACTCCAGGGGCCAACTTCCATCTATTAACCCCGAGATCACTAAATGAAAATCCCTCATCAATACAACGGGACAGTGCCCATTGGGAAAGAATAAATCCAATCACCCAGTATCTTGCTTTATTGCTCGCTTCACAGTAGCAACTGCTGACTCTCATGCCCTGCCATGAAAGCTGCACCTGAGGATTTCCAAAATGAAAACCTGAATCATATGCCCGCCGAGTGACGATCTCTGCAAAACAACAGTAGCCGTGATAGACTCCTCATCACAGGCCCCACAGGGGGAAAAATCTTTCCCCCAACTTCTCACCAATAACGTGATAAACACGTGACCAAAAAGCTTTAGCCTAAAACCCCCTTTTACTATCTGGGTTGTTTCTCTCATAATTTCTTCCAAATTTCCCCATCAATCCTTTCCCTAATTGCTAACTCCGTTCAGTACGGCCGCTCTTGAGCTTGCTCTTGCTCCCAAACCGCTTAGTTCTATCTCTTGCTCTTGTGTTTTTTCAGCTACATCAGTTTACGACCTCCACCTCCCAAAACACCCCAAGGAGAAAGGTACTCCTTCCCAACTGTCCCTTGGAAAACCCTGTAAAAGACACCTAAGTTTTTTTCAAATACGTTTTCCAGGAGCCAACAAAAACCCTGTATGCCCCAAAACACACTTGCTTTTTCAAACACCAAATAGCTTGCCAATCCCCAAAATTAAAACCCCGGGGACCTGTGATCATACTCCACAGGGTGGTCAATCCGAGCTTCACAACACCCTGAAATCACCTCTACCAATTTAAAGGGCAAAAATAATGAAACACATGCACAGCAGGGTCCCGTAAATGTCTTCCCTTTGAATTGATGGGTCATACCGCCCCTCTCCCAACTGTTCCACACTTTTTATCTGCAATAAGCCCTGGAAAAGCAACTGAAGCTGAGGGGAACTCATCGGGAGTCCCATAAATCATTGTCATAAAGCCCCAGCACTTGATTTAATTCTCTCATTTCAACACGGTGGTAACTCCCTTGGCAGTAAAAAACCACTTATCAAGCTGGGTATGACCCGAAACTAAGCTTAATGGGCAACGTCAAGCTCCGATGCATAACGCGTCCTCAATGCTTAGAAGTGCTCCCCAAAGCGACTTCAAGAATTGATCAAATTGTTCCAAACCAACCCATACGAGGAGCACTTCCCAATCGATTACCCATTAGGGGGAACACCTCCATTCTCGCATCGGTCATACTTAGCTTCATCCTCCCCCTCAAGTTAGGAGGATAGCGTCTCGAAGCTCTAGATGAACCCCTAGCTGAACGGGCTGAGCATTCTTCGCGCCACTGTTTAAGTCCTAGGCATTTTGGGATAAAAACCGCCAAGAAATTTAAAAAAGAAAAAGGGATGTTCTTCACCCGGTGAACCAAAAAGAGGAAAAAACAAATTGTAGAGGGGAAAGTGGTGGTAATGGGGAATAGTGGGGGAAAAGGGCATCTTAATATGAAAATCCCGAACCCTTGGGGGCTTTTTATAAAATTTCACCCCCCTTTTCAACCAAATCCCAAAACCCCCTTTTTTGTTTTCTCCTGTCGGTTGGTTTTTTTTCCGACCGAAAGAATAGAGGGAGATCATTTTATGAATTTGAATAAAGGGTAAACCGCTCTTCTTCAAAGCCTTCTTGTCTCCTAAGAAAAGTTAAGTCTCTGTCCATTGACCTTGAAAAACCTTTTTTGGGGTGTTCTAACCCACCGTTCCAAAAGGGAAAACTTTTCTTAAACCAAAAGGGACTGACCATTTGATTGAGTTACCAGAAAAATTTTTCAACCTGGAGTTAAAACAGCATACCATATCCCCTTCCTCAATTGCTTGGTTGGCGAAACCCTTCGTCATATAACCCTTTAGCTCTCTCCTTGTAGATTTTATTGTTTCATGGGCCATAAGCCCTTAACTCATAAGCCAAAAATCAACCTTTTCCTGGGCCCCTGAATTTTTGAGATGGGAATTGAAGTTTTGATTGCCCAAACGCCCTATGCGAATCTCAAAAAACCCGGGAAGTGACACACTTTTCCCAATACTAACCGGAAAGGTTTGTATAAGTGTGTTTGTAGGCGTCCTGTAAGCCCATAACCATCGTCTAACCGTCCCCAATCTCCCCAGCTGGGGAAATTGATCTCATTAAATTCGCTTACTCTCCCATTTCAACTCACTTCCCACTTGTCTAGGATTTATAAGGAGTGCAAGACAATGAGTCTTTCCTATCTTTTTAAGCCTTTTTTTTAACCTGAGAGTTGCAGAAATGGTACACCCGATCACTGATGATGCTCGAGGTTCCCCCCAAAAGCAAAAGAGCTTCTCGAGGAACTTGACACCCCCCCTTTGCGTCATTTGTCTTGAGTTTGCTTCTGCCACTTAGAAAACATAGTCCACTGCTACCATATTACTTGTTTCTATATAAGAGAAATGACCCCATAAAAAACAAAAAACCCCATACAACAAACACTTTGCACTCCAGAATATAGTCTATGCATTTCATCCCTCCTGAAATGTTCCACTCTCTGGCATCGATCCATTGAGCCACAAAATTTTGGGCATCCTTGAATAAACCCACGGGCCCAAAAAAAACAGCCCTAGCACTTTGTGGGCCCCTTTACACCAGGGGCCCCCAGTGGGTCCCTATGGGAAAAGGCTTAAGATCTCCGTCCTTCCTCATATAGACAACAACGCCTATCATTTTGTCTAGCAAAAACCAAACAAGTAGGGGGTTTCCCCAAAAGTAATACCTTCGTCGGTAAAGAAATTCTTTTTCTGTTTCTTGACATGGGCCTTGGGAAAGGGCCCTACCCCAGATAGTTTGCATGCCCCAAACCCTGGAACTCCCAAAATGCTAACTTTTGATGAATACCAAATCCCTCAGGAAATCTATCGTTGATATCTTTTTTCCTCACTGCCAACACATGGTTTTTCCAAAAGAGATAGATATCCTGCAAAAATTTTTCTGCTCCCTTTTTGTCTCTGACTCAGGAAATTCTGCAATAGGAGGGATCCACCGATGAGGCGGGTTTTTCCTCCTTCTTGGTCAATAAGTTCTCAAGCGAGTGGTCAGTATACACTATCATTTAGAAAGAAAAGATAGGATCGGAATTGTCAAAAGAAAAAACTACTGCCCAAAAACTCCTTCTTAGTAGTGGGATAATTCTCTTGAGCACGTTAAAATTTTGCGGCAAAGTATATCGCTGGAAATATTTATCCTTTCTCTGGACCCAGGACAGCTCCTACAAGCATAATCGCTGCATTGCACATTAGTTCAAATGGTAGGTTCCATCTCGAGCCACCTGAAAGGAGCCTAGTCAGTTTCACCTCCAGCGCCTCAAGGCTTGGAGACATTCATCATTGAAATCACAGGCGATGTTCTTCTCCACCAACCTGGTGAGAGGACGGCAATTTTGGCGAAATCCTTGATGAAATCCGTCTAAGAATCCAGCATGTCCCAGAAAACTCCGAATAGCTTAACCTGAATAAGGTAGTGGGAAGTTTGCTATAGTATCTACTTTGGCGTCATTCTACTTCAAATCCACCTGCTTAGTATATTTTAATGTCCCAAGACAAATAACCTTCAGTCACCATGAAGTGACACTTCTCCCAATTCAAAACAAGTTGGTTTCTTACAACGTAAGAGCACCCTTTCCAAATTACTACAGGCAAGAATTCAAATGAATCTCCAACAGACGCAAAGTCCATCCATGAATACCTCCATGATATCCTATAACCCAGATCTTACAAAATTGCTAACATGCACCGCTGAAAAGTGGCCCGGTGCATACATCACCCAAAGGGCAACCCTATAAGCCAAACTGCCATAGGACATGTGAAGTATTTTTCTCTGAACTTCAAGGGCAATTTGATCTGGTAATTATCCCGCAATCCCATCTAGAAAACAGTAAGAACATATGAACTAGCAAGCTCTCTCCAGACCTCTGATCACAAAAGCAAAGGAAAAAGGACCTGCGAGTGGCTTCATTTAATTTGCCGATAGTCAATGCAACTCGCCATCCCGTCACCGTCCTCTATGTATGAGCTCATTATTCTCATTTTGGGACCCACCATCATTCACCCACCCTTCTTTGCACACACCTGGACGGGCTTAAAACCCATGAACAATTCAGAAATAGGATAAATTAGTCAACGACTAAAACAATATTGATTACCTCTTTCTTAATGACTTCTTTCATGTTTGGATTATAATCCATCTTGAGCTTGCCACCCTGGTTTGAAATTGTCTTCCATCAGGATTTTGTGTGTCAAAAGATGGACTAACCCCTTGGATATCCCGAGATTTTCCCATGCAAAGGCATGCTTATGCCCCATTCACCGATCTTCAAGAGCTTTACCTTCGAACAATGGTTAGCCACTGCTGCAATGATGACCGGGAACTAAGAGTCCTTCTCTAAGAAAGCAACTCCATATAGTCAAGGAGTTTCTTCAATTCCAGAATTGGAGGATCTCAATAGAGTGGCTTCAATCTGGTAACATCTCCTGCATCAATATACTCCTTTATTTTTTTAACCCAGATTCTCCTTGCATCAAGATGAGTCAATCATTTCTTATACTGCATCACTCATCTGTCTCCTCAAAATCGCATACTCCAAACTCAACTAACTCTAATGGATCCTTGCATAATATATCTTCCACCAATGGTATCAGTCAAATGCAATTGCATAACAGGTATCCAAACTCACCGGATATCTTTCTTCATCACAACCGGTATTTATATCCACTAACTCGTCTTCCCCCAATGCGCATCACTAATCCAGCCCTCACCACAATCAATGATTGCTCGAGCTATGGCTAAAAGGGACATCCTAAGATCAGAGGAACTTCAGTGTCAACATCCATGTCCAGGACACAAAATCACTGGGAAGATGAAAGTTTTCTTCTACTTTCTCTAATACCATCTTCATAACTCCCTCTAGGAAAGCTTCAACTGATCGGGTTCTGGCCTGCCAATTGAGACTCATTCGTATGGCTTTGGTTCCCCCTAATACAGCTTTTGGAAAAAGGTGAATAATGGCATCAAAGTTGATACTAGCCCCTAAGATCTGCTAAGCATTTTCTACGGGTAGATTACCAAAGAAACATGTATGGTGAAGCTCCCTGGATCCTTCAATTTCTTTGGAAACCTTGTTCAGTAAAATCTGGGGAAAAACCCGTACCAATTGTTGCAGTGGAAAATCTCTTCCATCTTCTTCCCTTTAATAGCAAATCTTTCAAGAATTGGCAACCTGGGCATCAAAAAGGGGGTTCCACAATGGTAATTTTATGTGTAACTGTTTAACAAATCCAGAAACTTACCGAAATTTTTCCCCATCTTTGTCTTCCGCACCTTGCAGGATATTGAAAGGGTGCGAACCCCAAAAAAAATAAAACCAAAAACCAAACAATTATATGTTTTTCATATAGGGTGAGTAGGGTCAATTTCCCCAGGGGTTGGGGGAAAGATATTTCTTTTTAAAGAGAACAATAAAAAAAAAGGGAAAAAGGGGGGTTTTTTTTTTTAAAAAAAATAAGAAAAAAAAAGTAAGAAAATCAAATGGGTAAAAGCCTAGCCAAAGGAATCAAGATGGTTTAATTCTGGGGAAATTTATCACGATGAAAAAGTTCTCTATTTTTTTTTCAGATAAAGGGGTTTTGGTTTTTAAAAAAGCTCAACAACCAATCTCTCCTTATTTCCCCCCCGATAACCTCGAAAAACCTTTGAAAATTTCTCTTTTTGTTAAACAAAACCCTTTAAAAAAAGCCTAGGATTTAATCTATCAAAGCATTAAGACTAAAGACTACCAATTCATCTAGTAATTTTAAGATAACCTAAATTTAAAAATGATCCCACCTCCATAACATGATCGATCACTCTTTTATAACCAAAAATTTTTGCTCCTAAACTAAACAATCAAAAAAATTTTTGGGTTTAAAGGCTAGTTGACAAAAATTAAAAGCTAATTGAGTAGAAGAGCTCAAATTCCCCCCAACAAAAAAGATAATAATTAAAAAATTTGAAGAAAATAATTTTTACCCAAAGCAAAGAATAGAATAAATACAAGTCAAAACCCCCACAATTCGGGGGGAATTAAACTCTATACCCTTTGGCTAAAAAGTAGCTTTTGCTAAAAACATTTCATCAATAAAACGAAAAAAAAAAATAAAACATAAGAAACCCGGTTGCTTCCTGTCCCCGCGTTTCCCCTTCCCCTTTTTAAATCCAAGTTTCCCCAAATCAAAAATTTCCAACCCCCTTAAGGGGTTTGGGGGTATTTTTAAAATTAATTTTTTACATGTGATCCTTTTTTCTAGCAAGATACGAAAACAAATTTTTCCCTTTTTTAAGTAGATTTTTTTGAAGTGAAAATTTGTCCGCCTGCCCCCCTCAAAAAACGGCCGTGGATCCCAAACCGTGCCATCCTCTGTCATATTTTTTCAAATCTTCATCCACGCCCCCGTGGAAAACCCCGGGGTTTTTCAACACGGCCAGATTTTTTTAAAAAGGCCTTCGTCTGGCATAATCTTCCCAAATTTTTTATCCCCGGGGGGTGTTAAACACGGGGGTTTCAAAA